>JAJEKB010021931.1:1584074-1614098 GCA_022393335.1 Macrotrachela quadricornifera | reverse complement strand
AATCATTTAGTTAAGAATCATTTAAAATTTAATATGATTGATTAAAATGGATTAAAATCGTTTGTTTTAGAATCGATTATTATAATTTATCTAAAACCATTTAAAACATAATGTCGCTGATAACAATAGATTAAAATCGATGCTATTTTCGAATGGATGATAATCGTGTATCTAAAACTCATTTTAACCCTTTAGAAACTGTGGGACATATGTTGTCCCATCTATTTTTCAGTAGGAAAAATATATGTCCTGCACAGGCCCCGCGCGAGGGTCCCAGGTTTGGAGGGGTGCAAGACTTCTGAGTTAGTCTGATTGAAGATAGCAATATCTTCTTTTTCGCATCAGACTTAGTATTAATCTTTATCATACAATCTGAAATGCAATATTTTTCGCGGAGCGAAAACTTTTTGCAACTTTCTTAGAAAATTCGACTGTATCTGGCAAATTCTCAACAAAACAACCAGTATATGACGTAAGAAACTTCCCCAATACTTCTGGCGTTGAAGGCGGCCGCTTTGGCAACGATTGTTCTCGACTAGGCTGTTTCGAAGGAAAAATGAACTAAAGTTAGAAGTTTTTATGGATTCCCTGCGGTTACGCAGGTGTTTTGTTTCGCGAAGCGAAAACTTTTCTCATATCAAACTCATGAAAGACTTTTCTTTTTCTTATTTTTCTCGAAAGTAAAAAGCGTTGCTATAACTCTTAGTCATTTCGCCGCCGAAGGCGACCACACTAGCGACGACTGCGTATAAATAAAGGTGTTCAGAAGGTAGGATGCAGTAAAATATATCATGAAAACAAGAAGATCAGAGTTATTTTCAAGGCGAGTATGCTCATGCGGCTACTTCTTCATGAAGCGAAAAATTCTAATATTTCAAAACTTTGTAGCAAAAAACATTGTTTATGCCAGAATTTTAAGTAAAAATACAGCTGATTTCTTCACCTTGCCGTAGAACTTCATGTTTTCGACCGATATCTCAACGATAATCGCCAATTATTATTATAAAAAGATCATTCCCTGACTCCCATTTCCACTCAGAACATCTCTGAAAGATTTTTTTAAAATGTCCCTGTGAGATACTTTGCAGATTCAAAAAAATATTATCCATTTTGGTGTCTAATAATAAATAATTTTTAATTTTGGAGGGGGGGGGGTGCACACCCTCCTACACCCCCCCCCCCACTTTCGTGGGTGCTGATGGAGGCTCAACAACAGAGCTTCAACCAGTCGCTTCGTTTTTTACATGATTTTGTATATATCTCACTCAAAAATCCAACGTATAGTAGTCAACAAAGAAAACTGTTTAGATTAGAATCAATATCGAACATGGATTCACGCTCCTCGAATATCTGTGAATCACGCTTAAAACAACAAGCAGTTCATCAAAGAAAGCTAAGAAATAGATTGCAAATATTTTTACTGACTTTGAATTCATATATTTCGTGCTTGATAACGATCAATCAAGTTCTATTCGAAACGATGATTAACTAATTTAACATTATTTAATATCTATCAATATCGAAAAACTAATTCCAGATTTCGATTCCTCATAGTCAATTGTCTCTGGTGGAATTTTACTGGGGACATTTTATATTATTTACTATTAATTATTTGGCAAACCAACTCAGTTTTCATTTGTTGATCTTTGAGCATCTTGGATCAAACTTCTTAAGAAAAAAAGTAAAACCAATCACTAATTGTTTGGTAACTTATTACTAACGACAAATTTGACTCCAGCTGCGAATTCTTTACCCTCCATTACTCTTCATATAGTTTTCAACTTGAATATTACAAACTTTTGATATTAATCTAGCTGACAACGTTTTCAGATTGGCTTGGATACAGAAAGATACAGAGAAACTCTAGAAGAGAGCATACCTATATAACTACAAACTTATTTTATGTTATATGATCTCTCCTCCGATCTACGAGAGAAATTGTTATTTCGTAGAAAAGCCTTCTTTTAGTAGAAAAATTATTTTAAAAAATTCAAAAATGAATGGTGCCATTCGATTCCTTGACCCCGAAAACTTTTGTTGAAACCTTAAGATTCGATTTTGTCAAAGCTAAGATGTCTTGTTGATTTCTCTCAGAACATGTTTTTTTGACCCTTCACCTGGCATAAACAGACAAACGCATTTTACTTTCTTCCGTACTACTCTCCCTTCAGTCAACGACATAGTAAATTTCTAAATTTTGGAAACCTAATCACACCAATTGATTCCTAGCCCTTAGAAGCGCTCTGGTCAAATTTTATAAAAAAAATCATTTTTTTGGAGTAAAAAATTTTTTTCCAAAATCATAAAAGCTTAATAATACCATTCGATTCCTCAACTCCAGAAACTCTTTGGTCAAACTTCATAAAAAATCATTATTTTTTTTTAAACAAAAGCGTTTTTTTCATAAAAAAAATCTTTTGTTACAAGATCATAAAAAAATAGTGGTACCATTGGATTCCCCAACCCCAAAAATCTATTGATCAAACTTTTAAAAAAAAACATTTTTTTGCAAAAAAGTGGTCCTTTGTTCGGAAAAATAGTAGAAAATTTTTTTTTTAAAACTGACCCCAGATTCGTGTTCCTCGACTTCTGTTACCCTAGTATATATGTTTTCTGAGGTAAAATACAAAGAATTTTCAAAGATAAAATTTTGCTGCAATCTGATTGGATTATGCAAACCAACAAACTTTAAGCATTTTTAACCACCATTTGACGACCATACAACCCTTTCTTTCAGAAAAGGGAATAAAAATGATTCATACACATATATATATATATAGTACTTCGCTCGCAATTATATACATGTTTTTTTTTTCATATTTGCGGATAATGTGAAAAAGATCAGTTAGTTTCTTCAGAAAAATAAAACAATTAAACTCAATATGTAACATTTCTTTTTATAAAATAGATCAAAATACGACATTTAAGTCCTTTGTAAAATTTAGATTCTTTAATTAATATGGCTACTTCTATTCTACCAAATGATGATTCATACACAAATATCTACGATAAACATCTTGAAATATTCTGTCTTATTTGGCTCGATTCAAATGCAAACGTTAATGAAACTCGAGATACAGAACAAAAATTACGTTCTATTATTAATTATCTTAAGAAATTTCAAGATGTAAAACAATGTCAACAATATATTGAACAAACATCAGAAAAAGATCGATTAGTTATTATTGTTAGTGGTCAATTAGGACGAGAATTAGTACCTTCTATTTATCATCTTCGACAAGTTATATCAATTTATGTTTATTGTATGGATAAAAAAGGCAATGAACAATGGTCTTCTAAATTTGCAAAGGTAAAATTAAACAGATCATTCTCAGTTTTATTTTATTTATTGTTTATAGGTGAAAGCTGTTGTTATTGAATTTGATGAACTCATTCCACGAATTAAAGAAGATCATCAAATTCAAAAAAAAGTTGAAGAACCATTATCAATTAATATTTTTACATCAAGTGTTGGTGCAGGTAAATCAACAGCAGGAGTTAATGGAGAATTTGTTTTTTCTCAAGTTCTTATTGATTGTCTTTTACGATTAAAATCTACTCAAATAGATAAAAATGAACTTATTAATTATTGTAAAACTCAATATGAAGGCAATGATATTGAACTAGAAAATATACATGAATTTCAAAATGATTATTCACCTAACAAAGCTTTATGGTGGTACACAAGAGAAATGTTTTTTTATAAAATTCTTAATGGTGCTCTACGAAAACAAGATATTCATATGATTTTTCTATTTCGTGAATATATTTCTGATATTCATCGACAATTACAAAAATATCAATCTAAGAATTCATTAAAAGTTTATCGAGGACAAAAAATGACAACTGACGAACTTATGACTCTAGGACAAAGTATTGGCCAATTTATTTCTATCAATTCATTCTTCTCTACTAGTACTGAATATGAGCAAGCCTTTGAATTTCTCAAACGTTCCTCTACTTCAAATGATTTGGAACGAGTATTTTTTGAAATTGATGCTGATCCCAAGATGGTCACTACAAAACCATTTGCTGATATAAGTAAATTTAGTGAGATTCCCAGTGAATCAGAAATACTATTTATGATTGGCTCCATTTTTCACCTAAAAAGTATTAAGTGTGACGATGATCAAATTTGGACTATTAAAATGACTTTATGTAGTGATGATGAACATGAGCTAAAACAAGTCCTTATACATATGAAACAAAAAGTTGGAAGTGGAGAAACAAATCTTCGAACTTTAGGAAAAATACTATGGGAGATAGGCAAACTTGATTTAGCTGAAAAATATTTTAATCGTTTATTGAAACAACTTTCACTAACTAATCCTTTACTTGGAATTTTATATGAAGATTTGGGCATACTTGCATCACAAACGGGTAATTATGATATGAGTATTCAATGGCATCAAAAATCACTCGAATTTGAAAACAAAAATCAATTAACCGTCAAAGCAGATATTAATGAAGCAAACAATTCTATAGGTAAGTTCATCATAAGAAAATCTATTATTTTCAAATGATTGTTGTCTCATATAAAAATGAATATTTTCAGGGTTATTGCGAGCGAAACTAGGACGAGGGAGCATCTTTCAACAATCTTTAGAAATTTCATTGTTTGGTCCGATGTTTTCTAAAAATTTTTAAGATATTTTTGACGAATTTTTCAACTAATGGCGTAGCCATGGTAGGCGCAGAGGTGCTCACCCCCGCCACTCTAGAATTGCATGTATTCTGTTTCTTCATAAAGTAAAGTTATTGTGACAGAACCAATTCTATGTTTCTAGCGTTGGAAAGGACATAGAATGTGAGTTAAACAATAAATCAGAGATATTCCCAAAGTAACAAGATTATTTCATGTCAGGATACATAGAAATTATTGTCTATATCAGAGTGAAATGACTATAGGCATTGTTTGAATAACTTTGAAACAACAAGATACATATAACTTGGATATTTAGCACTGTCTAAGGTCGAGTTTGTTCTACTGCTTTATAAAGTAAAGAAAAAATTCCAGTTATCTTTCTTCTGAGATATTTTCTGAGTTTTAAAGATGTGCCTAATCGTTTTTCAAAATAATATACTTTCTCAACTATAATATAATGGTCAGATAGCCCGATTTTCTCTCGATCGGTCTACATAAGATCAAAATCGAGAACCTTCAGCATTCAAAAAATATGATGAATTTATTCAAGTCTACTTACCAAATTTTTTAAAAATCTAAGTAGCTAATTAAATATTTCCTTCTGCAAATTTTTACTCTTGTTCAACATCGTAACAAGATTTATTATTCTTTCAAGTTCTATTTCTACTAGAAACGTCATCAAGAACTATACATTGAACTCATTTTGATGCTAATGAATCAGTATCTCAAGTTAGTTCAATTAATAGTCTGTAATGTAATAATTCGTGCTAAGTAAATTCACAGAATCTGGTTCTGTTACATAATCAATACAGGTCATTGTGTGAACAAATTAAATATTGTTTTTTGATAAGTCAAATTATTTTTGAATTAGTTTGCATCTATCTTCATAGATAAGTGGTATTGACTTTTGCTTTGAACAATACTGTAAGGTTCACATTCTCTTAAACAAACAATAGATAGTAGTCTGAATGGATAAGAAAAGAAAGTAAAGAAAAGCAAGTGTAGAGGATCATAATGAAATGCAATGATAGAAGTAACTTAATACTTTCTATCGGTATATAATGTTCTGATTTATGTTTTGTCTTTATATTGAATAGTATAATGTCTAGCGATAAAATAAATCAGGTTACAAAATTGAAGACGATTACGAATTTATAAGGCAAAATATTTAGTTAGCTGCTCAGATTCAAAAAAATCGTAAGTAATCTTGATTAAAGTCTTTATATCTGTTGAATGCAAATGGTTATTGATTCCGGTCTTGTATTGAACGAGGGAGGGAAAGGTCGGACTATCTAACTATTATATTATAGTTGAGAAAGTATATTATTTTCAAAAAAGATTAGGTTCATCTTTTAAAACTCAGGGCATATCTCAGAAGAAAGACAACTGGAACTTTTCTTTCAGTTTATAAAAAATAGAATAGGTTCAACCATAGATAGCATTAAGTATTCGAGTTACTTTTTCATTGTTGTTTCAAAGTTTCTTAAAAAATGCTCCTGCATATTTTACTCTGAAATGGACACTAAAAATCGTTCAATCTCGCTTCAGGTGCTCTCGAAAGATTTTGATGTACACTATTTTTGTAGTTATTAATTGTGGTTCTGTTGTATACTAGCACATATCGAAATTAATGACGAATCCAGAACTGCTTTCTAAAAAAAAAGAGCTGTTTCCACAATTCCTGTGGAATTAAAACGTGAAATACGATATAGCTACTACAGTTGATCACAAAGTGATAAAATTTGATTAAAAACTTATAAGTAACATAGTCCACTCTCTCAGATCGACGACCATCCTCATTATTTTATTATTATTATCATGAAATGCTTCCCCTAGTGAATGTACTGAGCGTAGGGTGCCTGAAAAGTACCCTGCTACTACTGTAGTATGCTCGAGGAGCTTTCAGATATTGAAATACCTTAAGGTACTTTTAGTTACGTATACGGTACTCCACCAGATGCCTTACTGGAAAACATCTAGTAAATGGGTACTTCAAGGTACTGATCGAATACTCAATTGGGTACTATTGCACAGCATTTTTAGGTAGCCTGTCATCAAAATTACAGTATGTTGATAATCGAACCTAATCGTCGACCTTTTTCATTTTTATTTTTCTCAAAGAAATTGATGACATTATTTCGTTTTAGTTAGTTTAATTTTTTCCATTTTGAAAACTGTAAACAGGTCAAATTTTAGCATCTAACCAGACTTGAATTGATAAGATTTTTATCAAACCACATTAGGGTGGTCCTCACTCAATTTATTATTGAGATCGGTATGTTCTCAGCTAGTAGATAGTTAAGAAATAACTTAGAAAAAAAAATTAGTATGAAAAAACATTAGTTTCATGTTTTTTGACGTGTTGTTTATATAAAGATCTGTATGCAAAATGAAACGGTGAATGACCAATTCTCATATAGAACGCGATAAATTTAAGGCACTCTGCAAAGCATTTCTCAGTAAAATTAAAGATGTGGGTATCTATACGGGCGCTTGTTCAGTGAACATACTGCTATGGATATCAGTGCATGGGCACGCTGAACTCAGTACTCTGTCTAGAATCATTTGACCGGGTTACCTGGTTAGTCCTGACCACTAATATATCGTAAAATTTTTTACTTCAGGAATACCAAAAGTAGTGAGAGAGGTACCTTTTCTTCTTAAGCAGATGTCAAAAAAAATTTCTTTTTTTACCAATAGATAGAGCGCATTTCGCTCTATCTTTCTATGCTATTTGATAATTCATCGCCTTCTACCAAGTTAGTGAAATATCGAGAAAACTTTTTTTTGCTTACAACTCTCTGGTAGAAGAAGCTCATATTTTCGTCTATACATCATTCTTTTTCGTTTTTTTTTTCCTTTTTTTATTATTTTTTACAACTTGCTTCCATATATACATAAGAAGGAATGCGTCTGAGTTATTATCTGCATTATTACGGAGCATCGTATACTTTCTTCTTTTCTTTCCTTCTCCTTTCCTCTTTGATTTTCGATGACTACTGAAAATTTTCGCTTTTACACAACTGTACGTACTGCACTTAGTATTCCAGCAAGAGTTATCCATGATGAATTGAATTCTGCTTATGGTAATGAAGCTCCTGGTCTAAGCACAGTTGAACGATAGTCAAAATTGTTTCGTGATAGTCGAGAGGAAATTAAAGATAAAGCGCGACCTGATAGACCTACTACTGAAACAGCAACTGAAAATATCGAACAGGTTCGTCTTCTCATCGAAGATGATCCTCACATTACAATTGAAGATATGCAAGAACAAATTGATTTGAGTCACAGGACTGTTCAACGAATAATCACTGATCATTTAAATCTTCGAAAGATAACCATACGTTACATACCTAAGGATCTCATCAATCTTCAGCGAGCTGAACGAGTTCGAATATGCAAGCATAATTTAGCGAACTATCACCAGAGAATGTGAAGTTTATGCGATATTATTACTGGTGATGAATCCTGGTTTCGTCACAAACAGGTCGGTCGAAAAATATCAAAATAAGGCATGGGTAAATATAGGAAATCCTCCACCTACTGTTGTTCAAGGAAGTCGGTTTGCACCAAAAACCTTGTTTTCAATCTTTTTCAAATCGAGCAAGCCTATGTTAATCCATCGCACCGAACGTGGTGAGGCTGTTGACCATCATTATTATATCAACCAGTGTTTACGATCTCTGATCGATGAGATTAAACGTCAAAGACTTTCGTATGGGACTCATGGTATCAAAATTCATTATGACAATGGTAGACCACATGTACATGAAGATGTATCCGATTATCTTGATTCTGAAGGTCTTACAATAATATCACATCCACCTAATTCTCCAAATTTGTCACCTTGTGATTTCTGATTATTCGACTTGATCAAAGATAATCTGACCAATCAAGATGATCCGGAATCATTACATGATACTGTGATCAATTTCATGAACTTCTTAAATTCAGATGAATACAGAAAGACCTTCGAGAAATGGGAAAAAAATGCAGCTGTGTGTAGATAATCATGATGATTACTTTGAACATTTAATGAAATAATAACCAAATTCAGTTTTGTTTCTGTTTTTTCTTTTCCACTGATATCACTACACAGTAGAACATGTGGAAGCAAGTTGTAAAAAATAATAAGAAAAGAAGAAAAAAACGAAAAAGAATGATCTATAGACGAAAATATGAGCTTCTGCTTCCTGGGAGTTGTAAGCAAAACAAAGTTTTCTCGAAATTTCACTAACTTGGTAGAAGGCGATGAATTATCAAATAGCATAGGACGATTTTTTAAAAAGAAAGTTCCTAAACAGAATCTTTTAGGCTTCTACAATTTGATACCATTTTAAGAACCATTTTTATTTCTGACAAAAAAATTAAACTGTTTAAAGTTCGATGTTTCCTAAATAAGATCTTTTTAAATTTTAAGCCTTTTAAATAAAACTTTTAAAAAAATTCATAAAATGATAGCTCCATCTGAAACTCTAAAGAATTCAAAGTCTTCGGTAGAATTCTTAATGTTTCCTTATATTGTCTTTTTTTTAGAAAATAAAGACAATCCATCCTTCTTTAGAAGAGTCATCCGCAAGGTCTGTTATATTCTTTTTTTTGTAATACATCTATACATATTATTATTTCTGTTTTTAGTTTTCAACCGACATAACGACTCAGAAAGGTAAGAACAATTCTTTTTTCTTTCAATTTTGGATCAATGAATAATCGAATGCGGATTTAAATGTGTTCTATTTTTCTATGTGACTAATCACTCAGACAGATACGTAGACAAAATCTTGCATATTAATACTACTTCTTTTCGAAAAAAAATGGTTTTCAATTAAATTTCATATTGAACCTAAATAAAAATGTTTTCCACAACAATTGTTTAATATAAGTTGTAATACATTCGTATTGGCAAAGAGAACATGCTATACGACCAACCAAATCGTACTTTGCTTCGAAGACTATCTTGATAATATTATTTTTGGATTATTCTAATAGTGATACTTGATATAAACTTTAGTTCTTGTACATTTTAGCAAATTTTTCATATAATTGTTATTACAATTATATTCTTTTCGATTTCATATCATAATATGATTAGATAAACGATTGAATGATGCGAAACGAACACAGGATATAACGCATATAGGATTCCCCTTGTATCTGAAGCAGGGGCGGCGGAACGTTTTCAAATGGGATAAGGCTCACGAGGGAACCTTCCCAACTGCCAAATAGCTTTTTAGAAGAAATCTACTGGGTTCCAAGTTAACGACTATGCTGATTTCGAATATTTGTATGAGAGGTGCCCTTAAGTCTTCTGTCCGAAGTTATGCGGATTTTACTGGATTTTTAACCTATGACATGGTATATACTGAAGAATCGAATGACGATATTTCGAGCTAAGGTTTTGCCCAGAGACAGGTTTATTTACCAATAGAAAGTCCTGAAAATTTCGACTCAAAAGAACGTTTCTTTCTCAAAATATTAAACTCCCAAAAAACGCACGCATCCCGTAAACAATGCTAAAATATTTTGATTTTTAGATGTTTAATATTTTGAGAAAGAAACATTCTTTTGAGCTGAAATTTTCAGGATTTTCTATTGGTAAATAGACCTGTCTCTGGGTAAAATCCTAGCTCGAAATATCGTCATTCGATTTTTCAGTATATACCATGTCATACGTTAAAAATCCAGTAAAATCCGCATAACTTCGGACAGAAGACCTGAGGGCACCTCTCATACAAATATTCGGAATCAGCATAGTCGATAGCCTGGAACCCAGTAGATTTCATCTAAAAAGCTATTTGGCAGTTAGGAAGGTTCCCTCGTCAGTCAAAACTTATTTGTTATCTTAACAAAACTTTTTTTCATCATTTTATTATAGAATTGGGAACATTTTTGTAAACCTATTTAAACTATTTATTTATGTTATGATTACTAGAAATTGTGTACTGTATTGCTACGTTCTTCGCCAAAGGAGTTCTCAACCTTCATAGAAACATAAATTTTCAAAAAATATAAAAAGCATTTATTCCGCATTAGGCTATCTATCCAAAAATACATTGCCTTTTTTAATTTGATGATATGAATGTTGCCGTTATTTCAATTGGATTCATTTTATCAACTTTTTCTTTATATATATGTGCCAATAAACAATGGTTAAGTCGTGGTTGACTCATAGAAAATCGAAGTGCAGTTTTTAATCGATTTATTCCACTAAATGCTCTTTCTGCACTTGCAGTGGTAATAGGAATAATTAGATAAAGTTCTATTAATTTATGAAACTGTTGAAACATTTGTTTACCAACATCGCATAAAAAAGGAGGTGTAAAAGAGGACAAAACGGCCTCTATCGAAATTCGACTTTATCCTTCTCATTTCATTATGTTTGGTGTTAGAACTTTGTTTCTATTAAAATTAAGCAATTGCATTCATTCTACATTGTGTGTGACTCGATTTAAATACCCTTCTTTTCTCTATGTTATATATAGAATATATAATGAGAATATAGCAGTTTTGATTATTAGAAACATGCAGATCCACGCTGAATCATATATAAATCGAAAGATCTAATCAAGATCTATCGAATGATGGTAAAATATCTAGAAAAAAAATAAGGTAAGACAGTTCATTGTGGCATACAATGCTGATTAATGCCAAAACTGCCCTTTTTCACTGATTTTTGATAGATTTTCTCTTGAATAGTTAGACTTGGTATTTAAAATAATAATATATTTAAAATCAGCAAAGAAAACTGAGTCGATATATATACATTGCAAAATAATTCGTTGACTTTCATTTTCATCAGATAAGTCTCACGCATTCCTGAAAGGGACCAGGACTGAAATTTTCGACAAAAATGAAGGCCAATGAATTATTTTGCAATGTACATATATCGACTCAGTTTTCTGTGCTGATTTTAAATATATTATTATTTTAAATACCAAGTCTAACTATTCAAGAGAAAATCGATCAAAAATCAGTGAAAAGGAGCAGTTATGGCATTAGTCAGCATTGTATGCCTCAATGAACTATCTCATTCATTTTTTTCCTGAATATTTTATCATCGTTTGGTAGATCTTGATCAGATCTTTCGATTTATATATGATTCAGTGTGGATCTGCATGTTTCTAATAATCAAAACTGCTATATTCTCATTATATATTCTATATATAACATAGAGAAAAGAAGGATATTTAAATCGAATCACAAACAATGTAGAATGAATCAAATTGTTTAATTTCAACAGAAACAGAGTTCTAACACCAAACATAATGAAATGAGAAGGATAAAGTCGAATTCGGGCAGAGGCCGTCTCGTCCTCTTATATGTCCTCCTCTGTTCTTATTCGGGTAAGGTTTGAGCCTTACCCAGCCTACACGCTCCGCCGCCTATGAAATGATGCATCGATGAAAAATACTTTTTCTATACTTAATATCTTTAATTTTCTGCATATGTGGCACCTTTCAAGTTTAGATGCGACAATTCTGTAATTCAAGTATTTATTTTCAAGAAGTAGGTAATTCCGAGAAAATAAAAGTTCATTAAAATAAATCTCATGCCATTTTAGTTTAAAATCTTCTTCAACAAGAGAAAGTTGCTGAATTTATTAATGGTTTTCGTTTTTATTATTTTAGAAAGAATTAACATTCGTTATAATGAAGGAACATTTAAATTAATTAAGAACAAAATTGCACAACTTCTTGATTTGAATAATAAGGATAATGATGAAAATAAAGATAAAATTATAAATTATTTGTTAGAAAATGGTTGTCAATCATTGATAAAATATCAAGAGAATATTAATCCAAAAATTTATAATGAACAAATGAATAACAGTAATAGTGAATTAATAAAATTATTAAAGGAATATTTTGAACTAAAATGGGGAACACAATATAGTTTATCAAATCAATGGTTTTATTTATTTCTTAAACAGTATAAGAATAAAGAAAATCCTCAATGGTATGAACATGTTTTAATTCGCACAGCTCAATATGGAAATAAATTTATGAAAAATTGTCCAATATTATCAGTTGTTTTACAACTTTTATTTGACGGAATTGATGATAAACGTTTAAAAGAAACAAATATTTTTAATGATCTATGGTTATCAATTACAAATGATGGTTTAAAATCAATTGAAAAATATTCAGATTATATTGGTCGGAAAGTATTGAATGAACAAATGAATAAAAATCAATCAGTATTATTTCAAGCATTATGTGAATATTATTATCAAAGTTTGTTTCAATTATTGAAACAAAATAATATTTCAAATACAGAAAATTTATATGATTTAACGTTAAATAATGTTGTTCAATTTGGCTGGATAAATGGTATTAAACGAACTGAAAATGAAATAACACCCGTTAAATTTAAAATATTATTGGAAAGTATGGATTCATTTTTAAAACTGCGGCAAGGTAATTTAAATTAAAATTTATTTTCTTTATTTAACATTATTTTGAATCAATAATATCACAGTTGGGAAAAAATTTCATGGAAAATACTACCGAACACATGAATTTTGAATAGGATTGAACTAATGAGAGAACATTCTAAACTGACCAACATCAATGAAATTCATATTTTGTTCATAAATATATCTCAAAAAGGCCAGCAAAAAGTTAAATTCATTTGAACTCTTGATAACACTTGAGGACTAAATATCAAATGTTTAGAAAAAACTTCTGTAAAAACTCAGTTTATAATCAAAATCGTGCTTTTAAATCTAAATCTTAAAGTTTGTTCTCATTAAGATCTCAATTAAATTAGTTTCTAACACAGCATATTAGAATATTTGAAATATGTACTTCTGAAATATGGGTTTAAAAAAAACATGTTTTATATAGTGTAAGCCATGAGAATACTTCTATATTTTAAAAAAATCATTTTTTAAAAGGATATTGTTCAAGTAATCTAAAAATTGTGCCACAAAAGGGTCTAAATGTGTTCTTTATGTGGACAAAGTTTCAAGACAAAATTTGAAAGTATGATTTTGATTGAAAGCCCAGTTACTGCAGAGAAAATACGCAAAAAATATCAATATTTGAGCTTAAACTTACCGAACATCGAACATCTTTAAACTTCTGTCAGTCTTAGAGAGGTTTACTTATGGATAAAATGTACGCTCAAGCAGGGTTGCCCAGTCGAGTACATATTCGATCAGTCAAAAAAAACTACCCGATAAATTATTACATTTTGCATTGGTTCAGTTCATTATTTTATTGTTAGAAACTTTTCCTTACTTTCACATTACTTCACTTTATTTGGTTATTTATTCTGTAGTTCTTTTTTTTTATAGAAAATCAGAAGAAAGAATAAAGCCTATCTATACAACAGGAATTAAGATAGTATACTCTTTATGGAGATGGAATGATCATATCGCAATAATATTATCTCGAGAAAAACCATTTTATGATTATATCTGTACAGTTGGAAATAATATTATTTTAAGGAAGTACCACTATAATTTCAAGTAGAAGACATAATAAATTTTATATTAGAAGAAAGCCCGTAAAAAATGGGGTTTATTGATACTAAATAGTAAGGGTTACGAAAACTTTTTAGTATCGAACTTAAGAAACTTTCAGAAATTTTATGCTTTTTTGCAGTGGAAAAGTAAGGTGACAGTAATTCAAAAATGGAGTAAAAATGTTTTTTGGATATTTTTACATGGTTCGATAGCGGTTGTCGAGCACTACAAAACTGTTTACATGAAAAAAATTTTAAGCAGAGTTGTTGGGTAAAAATTTAGTGAAAACTGCCTAAAAAATGTACCAAAAAAATCACATTTATTACAGGCTTTATAAGGGAAAAAGTAGTCTTTTTTTGTACACTAAATTCAGCTGTTTTTCATTAGTATCCTTATGTGAGACGTTGAAAACACATTCATTCGATGTCGTTTTTTGCGCTGCATCAGATAAGTATATTTCGAAACGTCTGAAAGAGTAAAAATAATCAAAAAAAGCCAATTTTTTGAAGACTCGAGTGTTTTTCATCCATATCACAAATCTGACTTTTTTAAATGTTTTTAGAGATTTTTCAAACAGTTTTGTAGTGCTCGACAACCTCTATCGAACCATGTAAAAATATCCAAAAAACATTTTACCCCATTTTTGAATTACTGCCACTATTAGATCCGTAAATCCGTTGAAGTATATATATGTATATATGTTTATTCGGGATGATAAAACACACTCTTACACAGAAAACGGGCAGTATTTGTACTAGTCAGATGTTAAGTGAATATGGATTATTCCATGATATAAGATATCATCCGTGGAAACTCTGTTTAATATATAAACTTAAGAACAACCAATCTAGGATTAAACCAAGAGAAACACTAGGGAAAACACTTGGCAGAATGAAAGAAAAGAAGAGAAGAGAGAGAGTTATACCTAAGAACATATATGTGTAAAGAAAGAACGAAAGAGAAAACATAAGAATAAAAGAAAAGAAAGTATATAGGATCATTCCCAATGGAATGCGTCTTACAGATATTCCATAACAGCCACCTTACTTTTCCACTATAAAAAAGCATAAAATTTCTGAAAGTTTCTTAAGTTCGATATCAAAAAGTTTTCATAACCCTTACTATTTAGTATCAATAAGTCCCATTTTTGACGGGCTTTCTTCTGATATGAAGTTTATTATGTCATCTATTTGAACTTATAGTGATATTCCCCTGGAATAATATTATTGCCAACTATGTAAATGATCTTCTCATCGTTTTATCATTGGAAATACATCGGTATTTATAAGTGATAATGACGAGAATATATCAGAAGAACAAATAATATATTGTCAGAAGGATGACAAGATGTTTCTCTCTCAATTAATAACAGATGAATGTATGAGCATTGTTTAGGAAATTCCAATAAATAAGGAAAAATATGAACTTCATTACAGAAGCACATGATATCGGATAACAAAAAAATTTGATTTATTCATATGAATCAAAAGACATCTCGTTATTTAAAATTACTCTGAAAACTATGTCAAAAACTAAAAGAAAAAAGATTAAATTAATAAAGAGTTCTTCATTAGGTTTATCCATATGCATATCATCATCGACATATTTTTTTTAACAGAGAATTTAAATTGTTTAATGAAACAGGTCGATTTATCCTATAGGATAAGTTATATTTATTTTGATTGAAATGATTACACGCTTCTAGTTAGTATTTCGATTTCTTCTGGTTGCATCTCTTGTTTGTAATATTTCAAATTATCCTTTGAGATAATTTCAGTTATCTTATATAATACTCGAGTTAGTAGCGAAACACACAACTCATTCAAATGAATTAAGTTACTCATTAAGACAAATTAACTTATCCAATAAAATAACTTGATTTATTCAATAATAGCACATATTAAGCTAATCAAACAAACTCATCTAACTCTGTTATGTATTCTATGAAAAATTTTGATATTATCTTATAATATAAGTTAACTTATACCAAAGAATAATTCGAATTCATTCCTTAATAAATATTTCCATAACAGAAAAGGATTTAACTTGTACAAAAACTAAAAGATTTTAATTTAATATAACTAATTCTCAAATTTCAGTGCAATATGAAACAAACAAAAATAATGATAGAAAATTCTATATTTCAAATGTTTATATTTTATTTCTGACTAGATTTCTATGTTACACCAGTTGATATTACATGATTTCATGTGTCTTTAATCTTGTACGATCATACGAAAATCATACAAAAAATCGTAGTTCCTGAAATCTTATATCAAGTCGCACAATCAGATTCTTGAAAAATCTTATCAATGTGTAAGATCTTTCAAGAATCTGATTATGTAACTTGATATAAGATTTCAGGAACTACGATTTTTTGTCAGATTGTTGTAAGATTTCGCCCATATTCAAAGACCATGTATGTATTTCATACGATCTTACGTCTGAGTTTTCGACTTGGATTTCCACAAACGAAAATGTCTATTTCGTTATTTAAATGTTACACAAACGATTTCATATGATAATCGAACAGAAGTTTTGCTTGTACTTGATGGCTTTTTATGTGAAAAAAATCGTAAAGAAGATTTAATTTTTACGAAAGAACATCTATATCCATGTTTATATCAACTTGGATTGAAATATTTGTCAGGATCGGGAACAAGTGCTCCAGTAAAACATGTTTTTCTCAGTCTGATTTTGTTATACATTCACATCGAGCAAAATTAACTGGCACAAATATTTGCTTACTTTCTTAAAATATAATCAATTCTGTTATCATTTTTCTTCTAGAAATTTGACAATAAAAGGTAGTTAAAAGAACGTTTTGATTGTTAATTTTTTGAATACTCCGCTGTTAACATAAATGGGAGACATTTTTTCTGCAACCATTAACAAAACTTGTATTTGCGTCTTTATGCGTCTGTATTCGTACTCATACTCGTACTCGAAAAAGACCGTATTTGCCCACCTCTGCGTGGTATAATATGACACATTCAGCTTGGATAAGCTGATAAGTATGTAAACTGGAGGTCTAGAAGATCGATACTCTATATATTTATTTCTTTAATATATCATTTAAAAAATTCTGCAAAGAACCTAATGCCATCCGCAAGACAATCTACTTTAATTCTACAAAGACCCTGTCATGATACTAGACAAAATCTTCCAGGAATCCCAATCACATTCTGTAAGGTGAGAGCAAAAATCCTTTATTTTTCCAATTTTGAAATTCTGACAGGATCCTGGATTTTCGTGACTACAGATTTCTTTCAGGATTTAATCGTTTCCTTAGGAAAAA
The DNA here is from genome assembly GCA_022393335.1 of Macrotrachela quadricornifera. Lineage (NCBI taxonomy): Eukaryota > Metazoa > Rotifera > Eurotatoria > Philodinida > Philodinidae > Macrotrachela > Macrotrachela quadricornifera. The sequence continues at coordinate 1,596,686 of JAJEKB010021931.1, read as the reverse complement.
AATAGCCCATTCTTACAAGATCCAGATCATATCTTTCAAGAATCTTGTGCTGAAACATCAAAGATTTTCCTTAGGGTTATTACTCGAAACAGACGAGATGAATATTATTAATAATGAGAATGAAAGTAAGAGAGATAACATTTTTACGTGCGCTCATCAAGCCGCTCGATAAAACACTGTCCAAAATTATATGAAATAAAACTTCAAGAAATATACTATCTTATGAATGAGATATAAATATTTTTTATCTAGATTTCAACAAAACAATAGATATGAAAAGAAAAAAAGACCACTACAGAACAAGAAATCTGTATTTTTTCTATCACTATTTTAATACATGATATTTACAATATTCTATATATATGTCTTTCGAGGATTTTAGACTATTTCTATCAAGAAAAACTTTCTCTTCAATTTATATTTTCTTTATATTTGAGAAATCATTGATATAGACATCAGTAAAATATATTATTATAAGACTTTTCTTTACAGGAACTGAGAATTCTCTCGATTCTTCTCTATCATATCAAACGGAGTGGAAAATAATATTATAGAAGTTTTTCTTGTCTCACAATTCAAAAAAATAAAAGGTTCATTTTGAGAGCGATCATGTTTTTTCCTTCTTTTAGTACCACTTCGTGCCAGTTTGATAGATATTCCTGCAAATGCCACATGGAACAAGAATGGTCAAACAGTAGGAGGACAAAATCCAACACTCAATCACCCTCTCGAGTTATATGTAGATGATGAGCAAACAATTTATGTTGTTGATTATGAAAATCACCGTATTGTAGCATGGAAATCAGGTGAAACAAATGGACAAATAGTGGCAGGTGGAAATGGAGAAGGAAATGGTACTCATCAATTGAATTATCCAACAGATGTGATCGTGGATAAAGAGAGAGATAGTCTTATTATTTGTGATCGAGGAAATAGAAGAGTAGTTAGATGGCCTCGTCAAAATGGAACAAGTAGGGAAATAGTTATCTCAAATATCGCTTGTTCGGGTTTGACAATGGATGACAATGGATTTCTCTATGTCTCTGCTAAAGAAAAACATGAAGTAAGAAGATATCGAATGGGTGAATCCGAAGGAATAGTAGTAGCAGGTGGAAATGGAAAAGGAAATCGTCTCGATCAGCTCAATTGGCCCAGTTACATATTCGTCGATCGAGAACATTCAGTATTTGTGTGTGACACTCCTAATCACCGCGTGATGAAATGGATAGCAGGTGCAAAAGAAGGTATTGTTGTTGCTGGTGGACAAGGAGAAGGAAATAGTTTGACACAAGTGTCTTATCCTAAAGAAGTTGTAGTTGATCAATTGGGCACTGTTTATGTAGCTGATCAACTTAATCATCGAGTTGTACGTTGGCCTAAAGGAGCACAACAAGGAAATGTTATTGTTGGTGGAAATGGTGAAGGACCACAAGCAAATCAACTCAGTTATCCCGAAGGATTGTCATTTGATCGACAAGGTAATCTCTATGTTGTTGACTGTAGGAACAATCGAGTACAACGATTTAACATTGAAATGCCATGAAATTAATGGGATAAACTGATAAATTTTATTTATTCTCTAGTTTTGATTATTTTTTTTGATTGCTGTGTAATATCAATTGAAAAGAAATAAATGAATTGATGTATATTTATATTCACGTGTGCCCGCGCGGCCAGAGAGACCCTGATTGTTGGAGACACAAAAGCCAACAGCGGTAAGACAATGCACGTTCATAAAAGGTCTTTTCGTTCTCTTTGCCCAACAAGAGTAGTATCTCTCTGGGTTGAATTAATACAGAATACATGCAATAATTCGACGCTAAAAGAAAAGTAGTTAGAACAAATGGACAGTACTCACCCTCACATCCTTGGGAGAAAATTCGGGGTGGAGATAAATATACTACTCTTTCTGTTCAATGTCTCAGTAGTATATTTATTTCCGAAAAAAAGATATGTAAATGCTTAAATATTGGGTGTTTTTCATTCAATTAAATAATTTTCTTTCATATTCAATCTATTATTGATTATCAATTAAATGACTGTTACATTTGGAACAGAAAGAATCATTTAATTAATAATCAATAACAGGTTGAATATGACAGAAAAATACTTAAGCGAAGAAAAACGAAAAAAAGTTTTAAGGATCCTATCCATTTCTAACTAACTTATTGTTGAGAGACTTAACTTATTGAAATAAATGATAAATTTCAGTCTCTCATATATGATATCATTTATTGAAAAAGCAGCTAACTTTGTCGGTCATGTTCGCCATTAATTTTCATTCATATACCATATGTATGAATGAAAAATAAATAAAAATAGCGTATATTTTTTCATACACATAATTGTTTGATATTGACGTCTGTATTGTATGATTTATAAATATTCAATAAATTAGTCATTTTGCATTACAATTGAATCAACATATGTATGTCGTGCTAAAGTTACACTTTTTGCTGAAGTTAGTATGAATAGTAAAGTAAATTTCAATTGTCCAGAAATCAATAATATCTTTCGTATTATACCCAGGACGAACTTTCCGCCCTCTGGATCTCGCAGGAACCGAGCGGAACCACTTCTCGCTCACTTCCCCTCGGAACTCACCGAAAAATCTATAGAAAAGGAAACAGTATTTCTGGAAGAAAGTCATCGTACCATATCCAAACAATTCTGGAAAACCCGTTCGCCGAAATCATCACGGAAAATTATCGGAAACAGGCTACATAACATTTCTACATAACACTTTCTAGAAGGAACACAACGAATATCAACGGAAAACATAAGAAAAATCATGCGTTCAAAATGCAAACAATACTCCTCCATTTTCCTATAATTTCCCTCCGGTTCCATCAATAAACGGTAAGAAATTGAAACTATATCCCTTAAATTCAAATAAAAATCTCGACAGGTTACAACAATTTCCAGTTGTTCTCGATAAATGCAGAAAAAAAAGCATAAATTCCGGTCGGATTCAGACAAAGACTCACAATTTAAACAATTATTTTCTGATTCTAAACTGATTTTAAATCTTAAATTTGAAAACATACTAAACTGATCAACTTTTAAAATTTCTCACCCTCAAGTGGCTCCATAACACTATTTTAAATGTTATCCAATTCCTCAACACCCAACGTATTACAAGATGATTACTTTTTTTGATTTCTCAAACTTTAAATTAATTTTTCATCTCACGTTATATAATGATGTTAAGCTCTTAGAAAATAGAATGTTACTTTTTTCCTTCTGGATTTTTCATCATTTTTATTTTATTTCTCATCCAACTTGACATTATAGTGTTAAACAACTAGAAAACAAAATTTTCTTTTTTTTTTTGACTTTTTCATCCATCAAACATCTTTCCACTTCGCTTAATCCTTTCATTACGGGGCCCGTATATATACGGACTGCTTTTTTTCTTAGAATACTTCTATGACATACATGAGTTTTCTGCTTTGGTAGAGTTCTGTACGAATACGACTTTTCACTTGCCATCTTACCCGATGTTTTTTTTTCATATACTTGTTCTGGTTAACCATAGAAAAGTCATATTTAGCAGCACAACTACAATTTGTCTAATCAAGATGAGCTCCTTTGAAGCAAAATGTCTTCATGTATTAAAAAAAAACTAAGACTTTACTTCTAAAACGAAGCGCATCATTCTTGAGATGTCTGCTAGGATGCTACTGCAGCGGCTACACTAATATTCGTACGCTATATTATCTTACTCTATTCTAGTTATAAACTAAGTAACTACAGAGTAGAGTAGGGTAAGATTATTATGTTAGGCTTCAGCCTTTAGGTCGGTTCTAGAAGTGGTTTCGGATAATCGGAATCAACACGTCATTATATAATACTACCATGTATGTACCTATTCTATTTTTTCAAGATTTGATAAAAACTAAAAATTTTTGAGAGTAGGAAAAACCCCGTAACCAAAGGATTAAAAAATCATAAAAATTAAAAATATTTGATCTCAGGTGTTTCATCCTTGAATTAATGTTTTGAACAACAGAGATCAGAAGAAGAAAAATCTGTATAGACACACAAGAGTCAAAGTATATAGTTCAATATACAGATAATGGAGTCACTCCTCCTGAACGCATCAATTAGTGAAAGAAATAATAATGAGAAAAGAAGAAAGAAAGAAAGAAAGAGGGAAAAACACCAAGAGAGTGAAAAAGACAAGGAAAAAGAAGTCAAGCATTACATATAGTACATATTTTACGGTGGATATAGATATTTGTATACAAAGTCTTTAATAAAAAGAGAAGAAGAACGAAATATATCTTTCTGAGGTCCATGATCGCATAAGAAAGAGAAAAGATCTAGATTCGTATGATGAGCTTGTCGTACCAAACGATTGGGAAATACACTATTCTTTCGAAATCTCATAGATCTATAATAAGAACGAATTCTCTCTGGTGAGGTCACAATAAGATACGCCTCCCAAGTTTCTCTGTATGCAGACGCTTCAGGGGATACATCAAGGTGTTCTTTAAATCTCATCCAATAGTCATATAAATAGTCAAGAAGCACTCTCTCCCTAGTGAGACTCAAAGTCGTAAAATCATCCCACCCCCAAAGGCCGTATACAATTCTTAGACCTGTACGATAAACATGCTCTATATCTCTCTTTTGTTTTTCATTAAAATAAAATCACGTTGCAAATAACCAAATAAAGTGAGGCAGTGCAAACGCACAAAAAAGTTGTCTTCGAATTTTCCATTCTTGTAGCAGTATTTTTTTTGTATATCCTTTTCAGTGCAGCATAAACATTTCTTATCTTAGAAAGTCTTGATTTTATAAATGTTCCACAGTCAAGTTTGATACTTAGAATAACTCCTAGATATTTGAAATAGTTGACAAAGTCAATTTCTTGGTTTTCATAAAAAAATCTTCGAATACCAAGGATAAACTCTACTATGAACTAGCATAGCCTTTGTTTTTTCAACATTAACAGGCTGTATCGTATCTTTTGAAAACTTAGCTAACGTTTTCATAGCAATTTTCGCTTGTTCTTCTAGCCAAATAATGTTATGAGAAAACTTATTCTCTAAACAACCTTTTAGATTAAGAGCTAGATCGTCCGCGAATAAATGACAACAAAATTGAAGAAAATATTTAGGTAAAAAATGAATGTGTAAACGAAAAAGAGTTGCAGCTAATACAGATCCTTGTGGTACTCCAACAAAGATATTGATGGTTAGAGTGTTCGATTCACCATGGTATACAGCCATAAGTCGTCCTTGGAGTCATTGATAGATCCAACGGACAAGGAGAAGTGGCATTTCTAATTCAAGCAAGGTTGCTATTAATGCTGGATATCACATTCTATCGAACGCTGAAAGAAAATCAATAAAAATAACTAAAGCCGGTCTATTATTTGGCGCGACAGTGAGTCTTAGGTCTTCTATAAGAGATAAAATTCTTGTTTGTAGTCTTCTGTTTAGTATAAAACCTGACTGTTCATCAACAAAGATATTGTTTTCTATGTACCAACTTAATATTTGGTCATGGATACATCTTTTAAACCATTTTCCAAGATTTGGAAGTAAAGAAAATTGGCCTTAATCTATTTTTTTAAGGCTATATCCCATCGTTAGAAAGACAAATTACTTTTACATGTTTGCTAGCTTCAAAAACATTTCCTTTACTAGCACATTTATTGAAGAGAATAGCAATGATATTCATATATTCAATTGGAAGATTTTTTAACAGAAATGCAGATGTTCCAAGGCTCTCTAAAGATTTCTTTGGTGAAAATTTTTTCCAGTTTTTATATCCTTGAGTTATTGAAATTGAGTCTAGAGGAATATTAGGCAAATGGGAAATCTGCTTATATAGACGGATGTATTTCATATGTATATCATTTGAAGGATCGTGCACTGGAGTGGTAAAGTAACTCTCAAAAAAATCACCTAATTGATCTGTTATTTTTACTGAATCACTTTCAATATCTCCATTAACTGCTAGTCCACGAAAAGAAGGAGAATATGAATGGAAAAAAGGACGGACAAATTGCCATATATTTTGATGTTTTGAAAGAGACTCAAGATGCTTTTCGCGTCTTGTCTGTTCATATTTCGCTCTTTCAGTGCAGAATACCTTTCTAATAGCTAAAAATTCTTTAAGATGAAACAGAAAACTAGCCTTTCTATATTTTCTTGTTTTTCTCTTCACCGATCGAGCAAGAGAAATAAGGAAAGGTGGCCAGGGTGGTTTGTATTTTTTAACAGGAATATATTCGCTTGTTCTGTCCCACAAAGAAGCAAGGAAAAGGGAAAATAGAGTGAAAAAGGTTTGCTTGTCAAAGTTGTATACGTATGAATTCCAATGCATATATAAACAAGAAAGAATAAAAGTAAAAATTTTCCAATTCGTTTTTCGAAAAACACCCTTATCAGATATAGCAATAGAGGATGAGTATAAAACTGGAAAATGGTCAGCATTTCCTTCGTCTAAAACTTCACATTCCCATCCAGAACTATGATTTGTCACCACAAAATCAATGATGGACTCAGGTTTTTTAGATGTGGGGATTGCAGGAAAAATTCCTTCACATCCATTTAATTCCATCCAGTCTTTCAGTGCAAGACTACTATTGTTGTTAGTGGAACACTTCCAATCACTATGTTGTGCATTATAATCACCAAAGATAAAGAATTTCTTATTCAAAAACTTTTCGAATTTGTGAAAGGAAGGCTTGAACTTAGGAAGAACGTAAACTACACCAATAAGAATGGGAGAAGGTTCTCAACCTTATGTATGACTTTCGACTTCAGTGAAGAATGTATCAATATTGCTACTCCTCCAAAAGTATTCCTTCCTATTTGTGTATACCAATAATAATTCGGCACAGAAGGCATTTTACGAATCAAAGATCCTACCCCGGTTAAGATTACAACATGAGGAAGGTACGAAGAGAGTAAAATATCAAGATCTGACAAATGCATACTCAAACATTCACAATTATCTAAAACAATAAGAAGATTTTCTACTTCATTGTTTGCTCTAATCTTTTCCCACGATTCACATAGGTTGGAAATGGAAGTTTTTGTGTTCCACTCATTTAAAATGTTTAAAGCCATTGTTTTTTCTTCAAAACTTCCATCAAACTTGTCCACTACAGAAGGAAAAACATAAGTCGGAACATACTTGAAATCGGGACTATCCATTTCCTAAAGAAAATATGGTTTTCATAGCTGAGTGATATAATTCCATTTGTTTATGCATGATAGTAGAATACTTCACCATTTCTCGTTGAAAAGAGTCTTTCAATTGTATTAGTTGAGCCATTGCTATTTCATTTGCTTCCTTCATATTTTCTACATGTTCTTTTTTGTTCATCTCCACATATACACTTCACATAGTCACATAATACTTTATTCGTTGTTGATAAATTGACTGTACATTCCATATTCGTAGCAATGACTTGTTGCATAGAGACTAAGCATTCATTTTGTGCACGAACTTGCTGCTGTAAAATGAGTCATCCTTTTTGAACGTTTTCAATTAGCTGTTGATACATATTATTAATTTGATTTTTCTCTTCATCAAAATCTTTTTTCACCTTATTCAGTTCCTTCTCAAGTGATTTGATTGCCGAATTCAAATATTCTTTTGATAAAGATATATTTTCTTCTTGTCGACTAGCCCAATAATTTTTTGTAGGAGAATGAAAAGAATTGGTTGTTGTAGTAACAGGAGGAGGAGCAGAATATCCATGTTGAGAAGTTAAAATTTGATCACGTTCATTTGGTTTTCGACAGTCAATTGGGATAAACATTCGTATATGCAGTGACGGCGCGAAGAGGTCAGGGCAGGGAGGGTGATACGCCGAAAATCGGAGCCTCTGGTCGAAATGGTCAAAATCGGAGAAAATTTTCTCATTCTGCTTAAATTCGGAGGAAGACTAAGCTTTTTTGTTTGTCATTGCTTTCTTTTCGAAGCAGACTTTACGGTATCCTTTGGACTACTATGAACGCACTTCATGCAATACGATATTGAGAGTTCCAACAAAAAATTTGATTATTTTAAAATTTTATTCTTCGTTCAGTTTTAACCTTACAACTTTGTTCATAAAATAACACTAGAAAAATATGAATACAAAAGGTTACAAGAAGCAATTTAAATACAAATATGATGTCTACATTTATTCTATGGCCATCTTTCCACGACATTCTCTTTCAATTTTTGCACGGTTTATTAAACGATACATAGGTTACTTAACCCGTTCGTACTGGTGGATATCCCATATACAACACGGAGGCATGAAACCTCGGCACAGATGAGTTAAAAAAGAGAAAGTGTAAAACAGTGTTCATTATAATAAGGCATCCAGTATGTGAGGTTGCTTGCTATGGCATTTATACTATATACTGAGCACAGGTCTAACTACTTGCAGCGCTCTTATCTGGTAATTACAACAACAATGAAACATCATTTAGACATTTTAAAGTATTGAATATTCTTGAGGAATATTCTTTTTGCATTAGCAATCCGTCAATCAGATTGTTTCGCGCTGTTGTTGACATGAGAAAGAAATATTTATACATTAATCATTAATATCCATATATTACATTACTTTTAATGCCAGATACATCTAGCTATAACACTAATTTCTCCCTTAAATTTCAAGAATTGAAAAAATTAGTAAAATAGATTTCAAACTTAGATTCTTGCCAAATTTAGGGTAAGTTGTCTGCTGTGGTTCTCCGAAATCGGAGAATTTTGACTAGCGTTGTTCTCCAACATTGAAGAAAATCACATAATGATCCCGCAAATTTGGAGAAAATTGACGCAATCAAAATTTTCAAATTCGGAGAAAGCTTCAATCAAAATGTTTTAGAGCAGGGGGAGGGTGCTCACCCCTATCACCCCCCTCCCCCGTCGCGCCGTCCCTGCCAACAAAATATGCATGGTTTTCAAAGATTGACGTCTCATTTTACAGAGGTTCAGTCGACAATCCTAGTTTTTATAGTGTAAAAACTATCAGATGTGCCGATTCATATGATATACACAAAATCGTAAAAAGTCCTTATTTTGACAACCTTTGATCAAAAACAAAATCGTACAAATAATTTTTGCCACGACTGTATATATAATTTGACCACTGTCAACAGAACGTACAGGAAAGAAAAAAAAAGATGAAGAAAATAACCCCAACGACAGATACAAGCGTTTATCAACAAAAAGCAGTAATCCTACCATAGAAATTACATTTTTCATTCAGAGCATTTTGCGGGCAACCTAATTAAAGCGGATTCACCATTATTGAAGTTTTTGATTAAATCACTCGAACATTCTTCACTTTCCTACACAAAACCTACGAAACAGAGCCATATAAACATTATTCAAAACAGTTTTTATCCTATCAAAAATTTTGACCGCTAATGTGCAGAGATAAAACCATACCAGCTTGTAGCCTATGAAAAACTGCATCAAATCCTTTAGATGAGACCTGTTGGTAAAGGAATTTTTGTTGATCTTGAGGAGTGACTTGAGTATATCTCTTTCATATATCCACTATTTTAGACAGTATGATCCCTACAAAAATTTTTGGCCAAAAATCTAACGAAATGGCAATTATACTATTTTGTAGCGCATGAAAAACTGCATCAAATCCTTTAGGTAAGACGTGTTGGTAAAGAAATATTTGTTGATCTTTGAAACGACAAAACCTGTAGCATATGTTTATAATAGCGTTTAGGCAAAATACGGTCTGATTTTGAGGTAAAATCTGACTAAAATGCAATGTGAAATTCTCTGTCAGAAACCATTGAGGGACTTTCTAAATGTACTGAACATATCATGGAAAGATTCGCCGTCTCATTCTGCATCGTTTCATATATCTCTTTTACACATTCAAAGATGGACCGATTTGGGTACTTATACGCCCCCGTCCTTTGAAAATACGTAGGAGAAAACACTTTTGTCCAAGATTGTGTTTCCTTTACAAAGCGTCCCACCACTCCGAGCAGTAAGTAAATCCGTCATAATCCATTATTTCCAACTCAATCAATTACTTTGTTTAAAATAGAATGCATCAAATTCAACACGTCAGGACTAGTTCCTGTTGGAATCATCGATGAGGATATCGATGTTAAGCTTTTCTGGATATGAGCAAATGTGAGCAATCCTATTCAGAGTGGTCGATCACTTACTACTAAAATAGAAAAATCAGTCTCGTTCCGATTCTAGAAGAAATCACTGCACACTATTTCTCTATGATTTTTATATTTTGTTTTTTTTCATGCCGTCTAGATCGGACAGATGTAAACGCCACAAAAAAGACAAACAAATGAGACGTTGCAAGAGAAGAAAGAGGTAGGAATTTTTCTTTTTCTGTTAAAAGTAATCAATTTCAACCGGGTTTCTGAACGTTTACGTCAAAAAACATTCAAGACTAATACCTATTATTTGAGACAAAATTCGTTGATTAAGTTTGTTGAATAACGAAGATATACAGATTTACTTTTCGTACCAAGTTTTAGAGCACTGTGTGTGTATGTCAGCACAGAATGTCTAATCGGATACTGACAAATATATGTTTTTGTTAATAATAAAAAGAATAATATGATAATAATAATAGTAATAATAATAATTAAATTCGTCTATCAATAATTCTTAATAGTTTGTCAGATATTTTATCTCTAATTAAATCTTTATATTCAATTGATTCAAATTGAGGATTGATTTGTTGAGAAAAATCTAACAGATCATCTTTGAAAGGCTGTTGCAAATTATTCCGAATATGTTCTTCAACAATTTCAGTTGAAGTTAAATCGGATTTAACATATCGAAATAGAAAGCATACTTGATAATTGCTTGTATGTGGAATATAATCTATAATTAATTGCCATTCAGTTAAATCTATGTCTTTCATAATATTTTCTATATCAGATTTCCCTATATCACCATTTTCCAAAGAAATTATGCGTTCACTACGAAAAACTTCAATTAAACCGTATTTATCGTGTTCATCATTTGGAATTAATCGTCCGACATCACCAGTATCAAAACGTATCAATTGATTTCGCTTTCGAATTAAATTCGTAACAATTATTTTTGAATTTATTATTTCAATATGAACCAATTCTTTCGGATAAAGATAAATTTTAGTTGATGAATATTTTGGTGATTGACAAGCAAATGGACCGGTTTCTGATGAACCGTAAAAACCAATAAGAATTGAACAATTGAAAATACGTTGCAAATATCTTTGTTTAATATCATCCAGTGGTTCACATGCAAAATAGATTTTTTCAAATGTTATGTCTTTTTTGGATTCTTGTTCAATAAACAGTGCTAACTGCATTAAACGACATGGTGCGCCCATGAGAATATTTGGTTTAAAATATTCAATTATTTCTAAAGCATATTCATCACTTACATTTGAATTCATCGGTAGTACCGTACAATTAGCCATTACGCAAAAATCATTATGAATTTCAAATGCTCGATATATATTACTTCCTGCAAATAAATTCAGACAAACATCATCAGGAGATATAATATGATGCTCAAGCATCATATTAACCATAATTTGTCTTTGTAAAAGATTTTGTTTGATATCTGTTGCAAAAAATAAACGTTTTCCTCCACTGCCACCAGATGATGATACATAGGCGTTTCGATTCCATTGTTTATCCATCGATTTTAATTCAATCAATTGTTCATGTAATTTTCCTTTAGATAAAATACTTCCATCGTTCATAGAATGTATGTAATCTCGATGTACATAAGGACGAAAAAAATAACCTCCATTGAATAAATTAACAACATTTTCCATAGACATTCGAATTATTCCAATATTAAAACAATGGCTATTAAAACAGAATAACATAGCGGCAGTATTCATCGACTTATATTGTATCGATGGAATATATTCTTGAACAATCCATTGCCCATGATTTTGATCTAATAATAGAGAAGTCCATTTATCTAATGTTACATCAGCACCTAAACGAAATAATTTTCAAATTTTAATAGAAAAAAAACTATTTAACAAATAATCTTACCTATAGAAACATTTTCTCCTTTTCCAGATGAATTTGCTTTAATACACCAATGTTGTTTGTTATTAATAATAGAGTCTTTTAAATAATTTGGAATTTTATTAATAACATAAGTGATTGGTATTAATTCTGTAAATTTATGTGCTGAATCGTTTAATAACGCATAAAGAAATTGTTGATTGGATAATAATGAAAATAAACGTTTATCATGTAAAATAAATATCGTTCGAAGATCATTTATATATTTTAATTGATTATTACTAATGAATAATTCAAGAATTTCATCAGGTAATTGTAAAATTTCATCTTGATGCAGTTCTAAAATAAATTGTTCAATAGAATAATTTGTAGTTTTTTCAAATAATTTTTTATTTTCAATTTTTAATTGTTTTGTATCAACAAATAAACAGGGTTGAGAATATTTTTTTGTCCAATATTGTTGAAAACAATGAACATCGGCACCACGTTCTTTACCTTTAAGAATAAACATCGGTTTCGTTGTATCGAATTTCGATGATTTTATTATTGTTTCAGGTAAGTTTGAGAATCTCTTCGAAAATCTATTTTGATCATTGGTTGAACATAAAGCAGCTGA
>JAJEKB010021931.1:1506378-1534074 GCA_022393335.1 Macrotrachela quadricornifera | reverse complement strand
ATTAGACTCACCAGCGTAAATTCTCTCGCGAACTTCTTCCATTATATTCGATGGTATATTTTCAGCAGGTATTGTGAGCGGCAACCATAAACCACTGGCCACACAGTACACCAGGAGAGGAACATAGATCATTGTCAGCAAGCAGCATTCGGCAAGTTTATCACCGCGTTTATTCCTATATGCATAAATGTCAAAAAGTAATAATTTTTACCGTTAATAAATAGTTTATTTAATTACTATGTCACCAAGAAAAATAACAAAAATCTTTTGTTGTTAGAATGAAATAATGAATAAATAAAAAAACTATTAATTTTATATAGTTATGTTAGTTACGAGTAAATTAATACTTACGCATCTGTTTTTCTTGCACACTTTAATTTATCTTGAGAGTTTTTTTAACGAAAATAATGTCTGGAGGCAAATAAAAGAGATCGGCGTTGTTGACTTGTACCGCATAATAATCTTGAGGATAATTTCACCATAGTATCTTAATAAAAAACGAATACTATTTTTGGCAACATCTATTTTTCGTAACCATCCGATAATTTACATACAATCCATATATTTTGAAAAATATTCTTTTGAATCTCGTATTATTTCAATACAGATGAAATTATGATGAAATGTTTTCATTTAGTAAAGATGATATACACGTCATTTTTACGAATGAACATACAATAAATTACACAGAAAAATACTTTATATAATATTGTAAATCTATTCCGAGGACATTTAGTTCTGCAGCTATTAAAACAGATCTTTAGAATACTACGCTCTGGTACAGAAAACATTTTAGTTTTATATTAATAAGAAAAATGATCTATAGAGAAACAAGTTAAATGCTTATCAGACTTCAATTCGTATTAAATAGAGACCTGAAGGACAAACTTTTTCATGTCTCGTTAACCGAAAACATATAAAGATAGTATTTTATCAAAAATGAAGACGATTTTTCTGTACAAGCAATAGAAAAAACATATGCACATAGATGATTTACAACACAATAACGAAGGGCGAACACATTTGAACGCAGATAAAAGCAATATTGTGCTATTCATAAAATGATATATTTGGATATTAAAGGATCTGTAGTCAACGTATAGAAAAAAATAGGATAGTTTGCACTATAAATACAATTCAAGCATATTCTCACGCTTATTCGTATAGTGGTCAATATGAATCATACGTTGATTAACGAGATAATGTGTCTAAACTGCAAGAGAAGTGAAACAATTATATTAAGGTAATTGTTAGAAAAACGTAGTCGTCTAGTCTTTTAAAAAATGGCAAAAAGAAAAAAGATTCAATTTATTGATAAATACCATAAAACTTAATATAATGTGAATAGTTGTTCTTATCTTTATTCATGCCCAACGAATCGTCAATGAAGCATTTACAGTTAGGATCATCAATTTGTGAAAGTAAATGATATTTCGTAAACAATTAAATTAGAGTAAACTCTTAAAGAGAAAAAAGGGAGATATTCACCAAATAAAGTTAGATTGACGTTGGTGAACACTATAAAAAAATTCAGTTGACCCTACAGTAAGAATAATCAATGCATTTACAAAGAAAAAAAGAATTTTTTGATAGCGCCGATAGCCGTCATCTCTTTTTTTTTCTGCCACATATATTTTTTCTTAATTTCGTCATCGCAAACATGGACAAAAAAGGTCATCGATTGTCTTTCTTTTCTTTCTGTCAGACAATCAGAAAATATAGTTTCCAAGTAACACATTCATTTTATGATTTTCATTTAAAAATTTCAATTGCAAACACACATGATATGTTTTGGTAATTATACTGAATCAGACCAATCTTGCTGATATCCTTAATAATAATAATAATAAATATATGCTTGTCTATTGAAGGTGAAGTGGATATTTTTTTTCCCAACGTATTGACTTTTTATGGAAGAAATAAAAACTTTCTAAAATAATTGTTTCAGAAAATTAGGCATGGCGATCATTTATACTTCTCGCAGTTCTCGACGATCACAATCGACAATATTCAAAATAAGATTCAACAAACTTCATTCTCGCTTAAATACAACTTATTGTACAAAATTATCTCGTAAAAGCATATCGAAATAAGAAGAATGCCTTTTCCTTCTTTATGAATGACATGCAATTCAAACAAGAATAAATACGATAGAATAGAAACCTTTAATAATGGGGTGACCCATAAAGAATGAACCTCTGAGTATTTTGCATTTTTCTCACCTATAATTCAGCTTAGAAAAAAACTTTTTATGGAAAGATTTCTCGTCAAGTTCTCTACAAAACTCAAATATTTTTATTATGTTAAATAATTTTCATTATTTTGAGGCTTGCGATACAACTGGTTAGTTCAATAGTTGCAATTTTCAAAAACAACATTTTTTCCATATTTTTACTGGATATTTTACTTCTTCGACTATTCTACCTTTGAATATTACTGTATTCAAGAAAACAAAATATACGACAAGATACGGTGTGAAAAGTTCTTCAAACTACAAACTAAAGTTTATTTTAATAGTGTACTTTTTGTTTTCAAAAACAGAAAGATTTTGTGAGCTCTTTGAGCATAAAAAGTACAGAAATAAAATATTTTCATGCTGCATCTTGTAGTATATTTTGTTTTCTTGAACATAGTGATATTCAAAGAAACAATAATAGAAGAAGTAAGTTCGAAAAAATGTTGTCATTGAAAGTTGCAATTGTTGAACCAATCGATTGTATCGCATGTCTTATTTATAGGTGAGAAAAATGCAAAATACTGCGAAGTTTATTCTTTATGGATCACCAATTAGAATTATTCAAAAAAATTTAAGTATTTCTTGGTCTGTCACTCATTCTCTAATTGTAGGCCAAAAACAATTCTGCATCGTATATCCGCTTGGATGAATAGATGGAGTTTAGTGCATTCGATAATGATGTTCATATGCATCTTGATTCATTATTGGCCATCTTTGATAAATAGCAGTTCCATCATTTTTCAATCAAATAACAAAACATTGATAAAACATGAATATTTTAAAGAATTAATTAAAAAGTAATTGAATGCAAGAGTTGTTTTCCATCTCTTCCAGATTGATGTTCATCATCATCTCGTCTCTTTAACAATACTCATAGTTATGCAGTTGTAAACCAATCTTTGATTCTTCTAAGTGGAATTTGCTATATAATATTAATTATCGGCCTTCTCTTTTATTTTATTTTGAATAAAAACTCAACCAATGATAAAAGTTTAAATTTCTGGTATGAATTGTTCGTACTTAGTATGTTTGTTGGTTCATCTATCTACAATCAATAGATTAGTTCATTCACTTGTCGACCAGTTGAAATATTGTATGATAAAAGATTTACATCAATTCTTGGTATACAAATGATTAGTTTTATTGCATGCATTCATTTGGCTTATGATTTAGGAACTATCTTTACACCATTGTTTGATCAACGCGCAAAAACTTTATCCAAATTAGATAGATAATATGCCTTGATTGTAATTTAATGTTAGTTTACTATGTAATAAACATCTTAACAATTAGCTGTTCGTTTGAGACTAAATAGAAAAAACTTTTTTAAACAATTATTTTGTAGATATTTTTTCAAATGATATGAATAAAAATCAAATTCAATAGTCTGCAAGAAAGTACGCCAAATAATAAATATTGATGTTTAACAAAAACATGTATAATCACTTTTTTATTTGCTCGTTGTTTTACACGATTTAATTCAAAGATGTAACAATTAATTGAATTTTTTTCGCTCGTTCGTACTCCATGTATGTAATGTTGTAATAAAAATCCTAAAAATTATATGAGTGAATCATCTCAAACAAATACATGTAAGTGTATTTTCTCTCTAGAAACGTTTTTTTTCTTTACAACCGTTTTGGAATAGAATTTTAAAAGTATTTATTTTTATCAAAAAAATATTTTTTTGACTGAGAAAAATTAGTTGTTGGTGCATAGTTTTAGAAATTGTTTCTCGATGAATGCAATGATCAAATTGTTGAATATCTGAAAAAGTAATCATTGATAATTTTCTCAAGGTTCTTCCACTAAGTCCACAATTTATCTTTTAATTTTTCCAATTAATTCAATAAAGCAAGTTCGATAAATATGATATGTTCTTCTAATTGAAGGTGGTCCAATAAATAGAATTAAATCTGTATGATCAATTTGTGTTAAAAGTGTATTAACAACACGAATCATATCTGATGGTTTATTTAATGATAATGATGATATTCCTGAGATTGACAAAGATTCAACTTTATTAATAAGTATTATAACAAATGTTCATGAATGATAACATATTGAAATTATATCTTCAAAAATCTGGATAAATTATGAGATAATTCAGAAAACCATTTGAAGAATAATGAATCAGCATTTAATTCATCAAAATATAATCGATTAAATAATCCTTTCATTCTTATTGATATTTTTTGTGTTAAACTTTTGCATAATGTTGTTTTACCACAACCTAAAGGACAAGTGGCGTTACGACCATTTTCCACTCCTGAAATATCTTGGTTTTTTGTATTACAATCAAGTGAACAGAGGCTCCTGATGATATTTCAAAGGCTTGTTTTGGATTATTTCTCAATCGATTTTTCGACTCACATCCGTACTCTCCTACAGGGATGGTCAAAATCTATTTTTTGCACTTCTGTACAGGAGTGCGGGTCGAAAAATCAATTGAGAGATATTCAAAAATAAACCTTTGAAGTATCATGAGGAGTCTCTGTTCTCAATAAAAAGCGTTATATTACCTTCAAACTCTTCATATACTGCCAAATGAATTACAACGCAGATCTCCGATGTTGTCTTTTAGAAATTAATTTCAAAAAGTTTTCACTGTTGAGCTGTGAACTAGGGCTCGGAGAGGGAGGAACATAGTCTCATTCTAAAGCTTGTTGCTTCCCCTAAAAAATTGAGCTTGCGCCGCACATGATAGTACACATAATGTCATCTGCTTTATTTTCATATTTTTTGAAATATCTATTGCATAGCGTGTTGGTTTTCACTTAAACGATGAAGACAAGAAAAAAAATTGTACCATTGAGAATAGAAAACCTTTATTCTGTTTATTATTGTGATCAGCGAGTGATTGAAATCGTGTTTCCTTATTTCGTTCTTACTTCGCAATTTATATAAGACAGAATCAAATAACCTATGATCATTGTTCAGTACAGTATGAAACAAAATCACTAATATCCATGTTATGCCAATTATAGAAATATCCTCATGTCGGCTTAACTTTGAATACTGTTATCAATAGCGTTAGACAAAAGCAAGCAAATACAATGGCTAAATACTTAAGCAATCGTGTACACATGTCTAATTCAACTGTTATTTAACTTTATAATTTTTTTTTGTCGTAGTCGATAAAGAGTTCGATTTCATCACACCAACTGGTTTTTTGATCACTGTTACTGATATGTGTAGTGAACGTCACTAAAACTTCAAGCTCTTGCATATTTTCATCCAATATCATGGTGACGTTATAACCAGTTGCGTCTACATGACATAAAATATATATAAATGAAAGTGTTATTTTATCTAATCTTACTTAAGATTTCTTTGTTAAGGACACTTCCATTGTGGTTCATTCCATTCAATTGAATGGAAACTCCATCTGTCATACGTGCATGTAATACAACTGTAGACTGATCCCAAAAAACCGAATCCCAAACTTGACTCAAATTAATTCGTTGAGACATATTAGCTCTAATAGCATTGGATAATAAGGTAAAGTAACAGTTACTGAAATCTGCATCAAAGGGCATAATAGAGATATTACCATTTTCTAACTGCCAATCATAATTAAGAGAACTATTACAATCAGCATGACCATTTTTGACTAAATTCGTATCACGACCAAGCGCTCCATTTGGAAGTCGAGCATTTTGAATTGAGAGTGCACTTTGCAGTTGACTGTCTGTGATCACTGCATTGGTAAAATCTGATTGTTGGAGATTAGCAAGAGTGAAATTAACATTTGTCAAATTAGCATTATTGAAGAAAGCACTTTTTGCATTTGCATACCAGAAAACTGACATTGATAAATCAGCATGATCGAAATGAATCATTTTGCAGCTGGCTTGTAGAAAATGAGTATTAGGCATATTTGTATACCAAAAATAAGTGAAATCTAGAGTGAAAATAAAAGCAAACATTTTGTTTAGGAGAACAAAAATATAATCGACACTACCTAGCTGAACAGATGAAAAGTCAACATTGCGAAGTTGTGCAAATGAAAAATTGACGATTGAAGGTTGATTACGATTCGAAATTAAACGACTACTACCAATTTTAGCATATGAAAAGTTCACATGTGCGAGCTTGGCAAAAGAGAAGTTAACATTGATAAGTTGAGCAGATGAAAAGTCGATATTGACAAATTCGCCAGACAAAAAACTAACATTGTTAAGCTCAGCGAATGAAAATCGAATGCCTCTAGGTAGTTCATTGAATGTATCGAATCGATAAATCTTGACTTTGGCAGATGTAAACTTCACATTGATGAGTTTAGCAGAGAAGAAATCCATAGCGTCGCATATAGCTGATGAAAAGTCGAAATTGTAAATATTAGCCAATGAAAAATTAGTAAAGTAGAGATTGGCAAATGAAAATTTGACGCCTAAATTTTGTCTATCGTATGCACCAAATGTGTTTCTATAGACTTTGGAGGATGTAAAATCCACCCAATGAAGTTCAGCAAATGAAAAATCCACTTTATTGAGTTCAGCGGATAGAAATTTGACATAGGTGAGTTTTGCTGATGAAAAATTCACTCCCAAAGGTTGCTTTTTTTCTAGTAACACAATATTACCGATTTCAGCGGATGAAAAGTCTACTTCGGTGAGTTGGGCATACAAAAATTGGACGGCATCGAATTTAGCGAACGAAAAATTGACGTTGTTCAAATTGGCATATGAAAAGTTTACATGAAAAAGTTTGGCATATGAAAAGTCTACATTGTCGAGTTGGGCCGATGAAAAGTCTACCTCATGCAAAGTAGCATGGCTGAATGTACTATTTTGCAAGAAAACACCAGCCAAGGATAATTTTTTGATTGTAGATACACTATTCCAAGCATTCTTATCAATATTGCTTAGTTCTGCTGTTGAAATGTCTAATGCAGCAGATTGATTTGTTTTCGTTAATTGACCTGCTTCGTATAAAAAACGAATGACATGTGCACTACGTGCTCCATCAAGTTGTCGAAAGACATTAAGCGTTTTAACACGAGCAAGTGTAGACGTAATTGAATATGACGTAAGTGAACCATTATTCTCTTTCAATAATTCACCTATTTCCTTGATATATGTTACAAGTACTTCATCTCGATATCGATCAATAATAATTTTACTCTGAACTTCTTGATTTAGAATTGCAATATTCCAATCTTGCTCACGTTGTAATCTTGTTTCGTTTTTATCTTCAAGTCTATGTTGACGATCTACTTCTAAATCTTCAATTCGTTGTTGTCGAGCCAGTTGTAAATCCTCAATTCGTTGTTCTCGCGCAGTTTTTTGCTGATGAAGCGTAAAAATAACAGTAAAAACACCTAGCAGGAGTGGAAGAATCAAGGCAGAAAGAAGTTGAAGAGCATCTTTCAATGTTAGACCATGAAAGCGACGATGAATTTGCTCAAATCGTTCTGTTTGTGTACTGTTTTCTTTCATATTTATTCCGTCTGTTTTTCAAACTAATATACTGAAAGAAACGAGTGATTTCAAACTGAGGACTTTATACAATACAACCGGATGTGTGTAAAACGTGTTTCTTTTATATCAATATCAAATATATTTTATTTTATTTTTCTTTTATAAAATCAGATTTCAAAAACATCCTGTTCTCATCTACTATATCGACATGTTTATCATCAATAAAATGAACATGATACTTTCTCATATACGAACAATATAAGTCAATATAGTTAATTCATTATATTGTCAAAGTAGATAGAGAAGTGAAGATGAAACTCCTAATAGATTTACAATGATAATCGAACAAAGCATGATTGAATATAGATGAAAATTATATTTTCAAAAAGATTATCCAAACATAATTTTCCAGTTGTTGTAAAGAAACTAGTAAAGGATTATAAAAGGCTTTTCACAGATGCAATACATACTTTTCATTTTTAACATTGTGTTCGCTAAGAATAAATTTTACACAGGGTTTTTAATTATTATCATTATGATAAATATAAGGAGAATAGGAAATGAATCAAAAGAAGAGATAAGAGGAAAACTTTTTTTATTATTTTATAGCTTATAGTACAATATAATGGTTAATGTATTATAAAGTCTTCACCGTTTTCAATAACTTCAGAAATTCGATTGTTCATACTATGTACAAGTTTAATAGTTAGTTCTGATGGTAAGAACTACCATTCTCGTTCTATTGCTGAAATAATTTCTTTTTGAGAAGTTGTCATACATTTTCTATTTTTGTGGACATTGTTACTCATTCTACAGTTGATTGCCAGTTTTGATGTGTGTTTGGGGTCATTATCTTCCTGTAGTTTCCACAACGTTGAATCATAATCAAATTGATTCCGTGCTGTAGGTAAGAGCCCATACTTGTAAATGTGACACATCAAATCCGCATTTAGATTCTCGTTGAAACATATGACCGGATCAAAAGCTCGAGCTGAAAAGCTAGCCCCAAACATTGATCTTGATAGAATGCTTGACAGTTCGTACAACTTTCTTTTTCCAGACAAATTCTAAACCAATCCTGTGACGGAATTCATACGAATGGTGGTCTTGACAGAGAAGATCATATGGTTTCAATCCATAGTTCTCTGATCTTTAGCTCATTTAAAACATTTCTCTCGGCGGTTCGCGGTGAGTAGTGGCTTTGACAAAGTTTGATCATATTTTGCTTCCGCTTCGTTCAAGCGTCGTCATACCGTTCTCTGACTGACCTTGACTACATTTTTGTTAAGCTGATTCGTGATGTGTCGACTTGTGATGAACGTCTCAAGTCATTTTATTAAAAAAATGGAAATTTTCTGTTAACGTTGCTTTTGGATTCTAATCGAAATATAAAGCAATAACATCAGCAGTGCATCATAATATTTTAGAATTATACCTGCGCACAGGAATAATTAGTCGACAAGGTTGCTTTAGATCGGTGAGGCTAATCGATAAGAAGATCCTTCAATCTATTCAAAGTAGATAAGTCTTTGTAGAAGTTTTTAGAGAGCTATCTATAATAAACAAAGTTTAACATTTTTCATATACGTTATACTTTACTGTAGAAGTGAAAGCAGGCAATATCTAATCATTAATGTGTTACTCATCTTCATGATTTTATAAATCTGCTTCTATCAAAAGAATAAGTGATGCTATTCTTTAATATTATTGTAATAAGGTTTGTTTTATGAAGAAATGAGCTAAAAAACGATTGATAGGACTATTTGTATAAAACAATCAATGATGAAGAGTGGATGTCTATTTCCTAGTTTTCATGTAATCAAAAAGACTGAGATACCATCTAATCAACATTGAAATTATTTTCAATGTTAATCATACTAAAATTTTCTTTCAGAAAAGGGTTAGCGAATTCCTAGGATGAGTACTACTTGTTATGTCCAATAGGAAATGTTAAAATACCCACGGAAAAAAATTTAAGGGAAAACCGCTGCTTACAGCGATGTTTTTAAATTCACCGCGGTGAACATGGTCGCGACTGCAGTACACTCACTTGTAAACGCATCGCGGTTCTTAGCGGTTTTTAATGCCGCGGGTTCAGACATCACGATTGTGAGCTGTTTGCAACAGCTAAGTAAATAAGTAGTTAGCTAGATAGATAGACAGTTAGATGGATGGATAGGTAACCAGGCCGATAGACAGATGAATATTATCTATACTATTCTTAATAATTTCGAAACATTTTCTCCTCTAACTGAGTACGTTAAATTTTTAATACGATGTTATTATTGTTCCACTATAAGAATTACGAACTTATTTCGACTTTGAACTTTTGAAAAATTGTTAATTTGTTTTTCTCTTTTGTCACTATGGTTTATTAAAATATATACATATTCTTAAACTAACATTTTCTGACAATAAAGAAAACTTATTAAAAATACATCATGTAAAAAAAGGTCAAAATCTCTTGTTTTAAAAATTAAAAAAATTTTGTTTTATATTGCCTATTTTAGCGTTTTTGTATTTGTAAATGCATAAGTATTGAATATAATTAATATTTATTTGTATTGTTATTTTTTGCCACAACCATTGTAAGTTCAGCTATACGTTTTTCCAAACGACTATTGCTATTTCGTCGCCGGTAAAAAATATATCGTTTACACATACAATATATTATTAATATAGAAACACAAATAATAGTTATACACATAATATAAATTATCCATGCTCTTTGCATATCTTTTATCCATTTGATTGGGGTACGAAAAATTCCACCAGTATCTGTCATAAGATTATTTAATTTTTGTTTTCCGTCATGTATCGATGAATTAATAACATTTGATACTTGTTGAATAGTATAAGTATTCATTTGAGATGAGAGTTGGTTTTTAATCGTGTCAAAACCAAACTTATCCCCATAGTTGCGAAATTGAGCTGAAATGTTTAAATTCTGAAAGATATTTTTTAGCATGTTTTATAAATGGTTTGTTAAGTGATTAAATGTCTTATGGACAAGTGATTTTATAGGATTAAAGAAAAAATGTTTTTTTTTTGCCATATAATTTGAGTCATAATTGACGAAAAGGAATAATACTACTATTGGGTAACATAACTTCGAGATAACATTACGGACGTGTCTTTAAAACAAGTTGGAATTTTGTTTCATGTATATTATTATAATGTGACTCACTTATGTTGGATATTTCTTTTTTTTTCTTTCCTTTATTTCACTATGTATATACTTCATTGTGGCAAAATATTTTTTGTCGAAGGCTAATTTTAATCAAATAATTAATACTGTATGAATAAGTTGAAAAACTGATTCAATTATAAAAAAATTAATTATTTTCAATTGGAAAATACCTATGTGAAGTAATGTTACCAAATTGAGAATCAGCATCATGCATTCAAATTTATTTCAATATGAAATATCATACTAATTCATTGATATAAATTTTCTAACAAATTTTTTTTAATATTAATTGAGTTTGATAAACATTTATCGATTTCTAATTTTCGTTCCATATTATAAATAAAAAATCGAAACAGAAATAAGAAAATCAATATTTTGAATATGTAATGTTTTATTTAATGAATGATGAAAAAATTGATTGTCTACTTTATCACTACAGTGATCAATTAATATAAGTATTTCTTATAATAAAAACCAAGCAGCCAAATTTCAGCTGATATTTTTTATTTCAGAAAATAGAACATATAAGCAACATATGTTAATGCACTGATTAACTGACATTATACCTTCTATTCTAATCAAAAGTGAACATGTACAAAATGATGGTCTATGACAATGACAATTGCTTTCATTCTCATCATCATTCCATTTTTATCAATATTTTAAGCTTCAACTAAAGTTGAGATTATCAAAAAATCTCTTTATTTTAGATAAACATTGTATCCATTTTATTTATACGATAAACGTAAACAGACATAATTTATGGACCTAATCAATCACTAATAATCAATATAATTCGATCATCTTTATGTAATGAGTGAATATAATCAAGACATTTATTGTGATATCATAGTTCTTTCTGAAGAGAGAACCGCCCGAAGTGTCCAACACTAATTTCCTTCATTCCTGGACTGTTTGATGGAAGGCGTCGAGATAATAAAACGCCTAAAAGGATTTAAGCTGACAGCTTTACCATAAAAAGTTAGAGCCAATTTTGTATTTGTTTCAGCCAAAATGGACAAAAATAAAAAATCTTAGAAGTCAGTCAAGAAAATTCGTATACACTTGAAATTTTTAGCAGTGCAAACTCATATGCATTGCTGAATAATCTGAACATTTTAAATCGTTTAGTCGTTTTGTTCTTGATCCACAGGATTTTTATGTGAGAGCCTCGTAATTAAGAAAATTCAATATTGTGTGACATAGTTCGCGATCCATCCAAGAATGACCACTGTTTCCAATCTGCTACGTAGAAATCTTTCACATTAGAAAGATATTTTCTTTATCAAAAATCTTATAGAAATAAAACCACAGTAAAAAGAACTTTTTACAAACTATTTATCTTGATTATACTGTTAACAGACATAAAAAAGAAACAAATGAGAGCAAGTTTACAATAAAAACAAAATCTCAATGGTTATATGATAGTTGTTATAGAAATGTAATAAATTCGTAATTCTTGAAAAGGAAATACATTTTACAAATGATGTATTTTTACAATTTCGTTAGCAACAGCGAGCTTCAGAAAGTGAAGAAAAGGCGGCAATATAGTCAACTGCAGAAGTATATTTTCTTATGCGAAGCAAAAAATCTTGTAAGTGAAGAACAAAACAACTAAACAGTTTTAAATTTTCAGATTTATCAGTATTGTGTGAGGTTATAGTTCGAAAAATGTCAAGTGTATATGATCTTCCTTGACTCAGTTCTAAGATTTTCAATTTTTAACCATTTCAGCTGGAAAAATAACTGAAAATTGGCCCTAATTTTTCAAGGAAGTGTTATCAGTCCAAATCCTTTTAAATCTTTTGTTATCTCGATGTCGCCTATCAAACGACCTATGAATGAAGGAAATGGGAGTTGGACATCCCGAGCAGTTTCCTCATGAATATTTCTTAATTACTTGTTTTGAATTATACGAGACGAAAGTATTTCAAGCAAAGAAAATCGATAGTTCTACAGAATATCTTCCAAAAGAATACAGATTAAAAAAATTATTTTCATTACAAATCTCATTATTACATATGGTAATTATTTCTCCATGAAATTATATATGAGTGAATTGCAACTTTTTGGTACGATTGAATTTTAGCTATATTTTTTGAATAACTTTTTTTTTCTAGTTGACCAATTTGGGCAATATTTTTCTGTATTACTTACCTCTAAGTGTCCCACATCCATACAAAATTTCAGCTCTCTATCTCATACTATCGATGACTTATGAGAGACACATAGTGAAAATACGTCATTTTCCGAAGATATACTCGAGGTAAAGAGAGTTTTTTTTGGGTACAATAAAATAAACGAAAAAAGAATTCAAATAGACTAATTTGTAGGGCGTTTCTCCCTGTATCAAAATATACTATTAATTTAAATTTTATTTGTTCTTCATTCGTCTATCTAACGTTTATATTCACTGACAGACACTTATACATTATTGAGTAGAGTGGTGGAAACGTGGCTTCTAACCTCATTTAATGACAAGTTCACATGCTTTAAATTATATAAAAAAAAGAGGACTCTTTATCTTATGAAATGATAAAAAAAAGTTCTTATTTATCAACTTTATTTCTGAGTAAAAATAGCAGGACTTTTGAAAAAATGGTCATTATACGCACTTTATAGAGTCATGTTTTACGAAAAAAAATATAATAATAATGCTTTTTTATAGATGCATCTAATTGATTTGATTCGAAACTGTTCTTTTTAAGCATATTTCAACTCAGCAAAATGCATTGAACATGTTTCTATACTATGAGAATTTCCGAACTACTAGCTCTTCTAGTAATACTGGTTAAATAACTTAAATATTTTTGCTATAAAATACACATTTTACATTGAATTTAACAGAAAATGATCTATGTACTGTGTATCTCGTCTATTATATATTAGAGTATAACAAAATACACTACTCAAAAGATGCTCAGATCTACTTTTATTTTTTGATACTAATCGTAGCAAAAAGTTGCAATTCACTCATATATTATGAAAATATTTATTTTTCATTTAAAATGAAAAGAAATCATAAAACTAACTTTTATGTCAAGATAAAAATTCTTTTAACAGAATTGGATAAATTATCTTAACAATTCTTCAATTCTTATTCTTAATCGAACGAAATAATTATTTGTAAATATTTTATTAAACTGTGCATGATTGAAACGATGTATTTGTTTGTCTTCTCATATTAAATGTGTATTGATTTTTATTTTTATAAAACGAGAGAACATATAAAAAGTAAAATTTTGCATTGATTGCATTTTTTTTACTTTTTCTTCGTTCTTCTATTCCATAGTTTGAATAACATAACACCATTACTCGACATAAGTAAAGAAGTAGTAACCAACACATGGCAACAACATCAGTAAATAACAACGATGTAGTATAGAATTTTTAAATTATATTATTAATACATATATATATCTTTATTAAAGATGAAAGCTCATCAACATATACCATTATTAACTGATGTTCAACTTAGTTCAATAACTGGTGAAGATAATGAAACTGATATTGATGGTACAACTGAAAATGAAAATCTACGAAAATCTTCAATTAAACCTTCAGAAATATCTATACCTATTCAACCATTATTAGATATTTCAATGATATCATCATCAATGAAAATAAATAAATCTAAAACACGTTCATATAAATTTGTTGAATTAGAACGAGCACTTACAGCAGCAAAATTTCTAAAAAATGATGATGATAAAAATAAATTTGAAGATGAATATCTTCTCTCTATAAATGAAAATAAATTTGATGAATTTTTAAATAATTATTATCAAAAATTACATGATTATTATGAACATATTAAACGTGAACAAGAATTAAAAAAAGCACGAATATTTACATTTATTGATTTAGAAAAAAATTTTCTTGCACTTGATCCAACACGAGATATTAAAATTCTATTTCTTGATGAACCAACATCATCAACAATAACAAAATCATCGTATGTTAATATTTAAAAATTATTTTTTTTCATAGATTTACAATTTTTTAATGAATGGTTGTCCTTTGCATTCTAATTTTTTTATTATTAGAAAAACAAAATATATCAGTAGATGGGCCGTGAAAAGCTCTACAATTTACGTAAAAAAGATTATATTATAGATACACATTTTCTCTCCAGAAATGGATAAAATTTTGCCCCTGCAAAAATACAAAAGAATGATTGTGCACTGGCTGTTCTTTGAGAGTGACCAATAAAGATCCAAAATCTTATATCTTCATCTGTTTATATACATAGAGAGTGGCAAATATTGGTGAAAAAAAAAGACCGGGTCTAGAAATTTAGTCTGTCCTGAGTCCAGATCGGTCTCGGGCCTAAAAAAAACATGAGCTCGCAGGTCTTTAATAAAAGGACTTTGATCATAGATATAATAGAGGAGACAATCTATCAGTTTTGAAAGAAAATAATGTAATTTGAGGCATTATAAAACTTATGAAGGAAGCTCTGCAAATGATTCAATGCTTTTAACTATAAGTAGATTTCAATAAGACTAAGAAAATCTTAAAAGGATTCTTCGTTTATGGTCTAATGATCAAGAATTATGACTAATTTAATTAATTTCGGTCTATTTCGTAAGTATTCATTAAAAACACAAATTATAAGATTTCGATCTAAAGTTTTGCCCATGGATAGGTCTAATAATCATTAGAATACGCTAGAAAATTTTAGCCAAAACAAATATTTCTTTCATGAGATAGTAAGAATTGATGTAAATTCGATTCTTATGACGAATCAATAAAAAACGACTAGTATTTACTTTAGAGAATGATATTAGAAATCTCTACTATAATCTATTATAGAAAAGGGTTAATATCTCGTCGCCAATTTCTCTTTTCACCAATTGGTGAACACGTATATCAAATATAATTGTGTTTTTTGGCGAATTTCATATGCTACTTCACCAGTTACATTAAGTTTTGTTACAACTTAACTACAGTACTTGATATCTCTACTAATCAAACTAAATCGAAGCAATTGAACATATGTATAGAAGGAAAGAGTGAATAATGTGACCACTTTTTACTTGATGTAACATGCGCTCTGCGTTTTATGTTGACGCATATTTTTAACTGTGAGACAACGACCTGAATGTCCATGCGTTTGAACATTACAAATACGAAATAATTCACCGTATATGATTGGCCACTTCATCATTAGAGAGAAATATTTGTTATAAAGTTCGTCTCTGTTTGTATATTTGTGAATTAAGACACTACACTATATTCATAATTTGTAGAAGACATTAATAAAATTTCATTAACTTTCCTATTTGATATTATCATGAAAAATTTTAAATGATAATTTGTTTTCCTTAAAGAAATACTCGTTCAATTTCATCAGCATATCAAAGATCAACAACATCATTTACATCTAATGATACAGCAACAGAAAAATTCTATACAAATCGTTGTCAACATCTTCTTTCAAATCCATCACGCGCACGTGATGAAATAACAATGTTTGCTCGTCGAGCTGCCGAACGTCTTCATGAACGTTTACCACGTATGTCAAGTGTACCACATCGTGTTAAAATTCTTGATGAACGTGATACAACTGGTAAACCTGATGAACGTACATTGTTACAAATGAAACATAAACGTGCTTTATCATTAATAGCAAAACGTCGTCATATAATTATTAAAATGATAACACAAGCAAAAAAAAATCAAATTAAAATAGAAAAACAATGGAAACAAACACCATTAACTATAGATAATTCAATTTATTGTAGAGAATTATTAGAAAAAGCAAATCAGATTGAACATGTTTATAAAGAAGAACAACAAATAAGACGACCACAAACAGGAATTAATTCTCGAAGAATATCAAATAAAAAAATTTTATCTTCTACTTCATCTGATATAGTTACAACAAATACAAATAGTACACATTTATTTTCATCATCTTCGACACCATTTCGAGATGCTCTTTCTATAGATCATATTGAAAAAACCAAAAATA
This sequence comes from Macrotrachela quadricornifera, assembly GCA_022393335.1. Classification (NCBI taxonomy): domain Eukaryota; kingdom Metazoa; phylum Rotifera; class Eurotatoria; order Philodinida; family Philodinidae; genus Macrotrachela; species Macrotrachela quadricornifera. The sequence continues at coordinate 1,517,248 of JAJEKB010021931.1, read as the reverse complement.
TTCGTATTCTTCGTCCTACACGACCACTTACAGCACCAACAAAAGTAAATTGGATTAATTATTGTTAATCAATATCTTCCATCTTAATTGAACGTACCAATTTATTTATTTCAGTTAAAAACTGGTTCTCTTCTTTTTTCTTTTTCTAACCATATACAAGGTTTTTTTAATGTAATAAATAGTAATCCATGAAATAATTTGAATACTTTTAAACACATATGTCATAGTCTTAAAAGATTCTAAAGAACAGAAGATATATTTTGCCATAAAATAAAAGTTTTCTGACATGAGAAAATTATTTTATTAGAATACAATATTAAAATTAATTTGAAATGAATCAATTTTGAAACTTTTTTCATATAAACATATTCTGAATGTGTGCCTCTATTTAAAAAACATAAATTTTATATAATCATCCAGTTGCTCGAACTTGATATTCGAAATAAAAAAAAATCTCACTTCAGTGTCGAGTAGTTCGTATTTGAATGCATATGTATAGATATCAGAGCATCAACCAAGCTCACTTTTTGCAGGCCTGTCTACGTTTTTCTACAACCAATATCATGATAATAATGACATATAAATTAGTATTAACCTTTATCGAAAGTTTCTCAAGACTATGCATTTAATTTAGATGACAGTGATACAATTTCTCTAATGTGAATATTCGAGAAAATATTCATGTATTCACTATACAGAGATGTTTTTTGCTGATCTGTTCAGTATAGTACATGGGAATAGAAATCGAACAAAACCTTTATTATTAAGCCTTTTTTTGTAATTGGTCGAAGTCAGTGACGAAACATTTATATGTCATTATATGGAGGCTTTCATTAAGACGCGAAAGATTTCGAGCAGGAATGACTTTAAGATGTATTAAACTATTCACTATGAAAAGTCGCAACTATTATAAAAGTGTTGACATTCAAAAAATGAAAATAGAAATCGATTCTCAAATTCAGGAAAACAATTCTGTTCGTGTTTGAAATTTTTTTTTTTTGATTATGATAGAGAAAAGTATTACTCATATTTGTATCTAAAGTAAGAGCGAGAGAGTCGATTCTATTAGAGTTCATTTTGAAGCTCTCGTCAATTTTGGTAAAGAAATTTATGAAAAGGCAAAAGTTTTATTACTTACCGAGTCACTGTATTATAGTGATACTAATTTTTGATTACCTGTATATGTCATTAAGATTTATTCTTAACTGTTGATTAAGCTCACTATAGTTGGATATCATATATGAAAACTTATTCAACCGAAATTTTTCGAGAAATGGGTTTTATCTAAGTAATAAGTGTGCATTTTAAAAGGAAAATAGACAGATCAAGCTCAAAAATCCTGGCCTGTGCCTGTAACAGGCAGGTAGGCAGGCTTAGTGGCCTGGTTGATGCTCTGATAGATATATAAATCATTGAAAATGAGAAAATAAGGAAAGTACAAAGAAAACTTGTCCGGTCTTATAATTTTGATCAATGCGATATAATACATTTTTAAAAAGTTTTAATGAAATTAGGAAACATTTAAAAACAGTCAAGTATATTCTTTACTCGTACATTATAGCAAATGGACTAGAATAAATGAATATTTCAGTGTTTTGCGAATATTTATATTAAACTGTGATGTGTATACCTGATATTTTTTCAAAAGATAACTTGTGCAATTTTCTAGAAAACATTATGAAAAGAATTCTCCCAATAAGTAAATATGCATTTATGTCCAATTAACACTACAATATTCCGAAATGGTTTACTTTCAAATGCATGCATTTTCATACTAGAAATTTTGCAGTACTCTTTTGAATAAATATAAAGCAACTAAATAGACTATTTTTTAGCTCATGGAAAGTTCGTATCGGTTCAGCAACTACCGCTTTGCGATATACTATCTCAATACATAATTAAATTTGTTTTTTTTTAGATAGAAGATTGATGGATGAAACCTCTAAATCGTATTTAAATATCATCGTTTAAGCTTTGTAAGAAAGAGTACATTTGAAGATAGTGTAGATTTGCATTGAAACAAGATTTCGTATCTTTTTTGCTACACAGAATAAAATCATTGCGCATTTGAGAATAATCCATTTCGAAGCATTGTAGTATTGATCGGACATAAAAGTATATATACGTCATAATTTGATATAAATATTCGCTAAATAAAGTTTTCGATTATAATAGATGATCTCCTACAGTTTCTATTAGGTCAAAATACTCAAATTATATCAATTATAGAACGATGAGTATTTACTTACTGACATAACATTCAATAGAATAAATATATATGTCGTATTTTTGTGAGAATAAAAAAAATAAATATCACACACACTAAAAAATCAGATTTTATTTTTTCTTTAAATCCTTTTAAATATAAAAATGTTTATTAGTTTCTTTTTTTTTTATCCTATTTTAATCACTTTTTCTAGAATTCATAAAATAATAAATATAAAATAAATTATATCCACCATTGTGGTTGATTTTCATATTGCCATTTAATATTATTAATATTATTAAGTCCAATATTTTCTGATTTTTTTTCTAATACAACAAGTCCTCCACCACCAACTTGATTACTTTCAATTTGTTGATCAATTATATTATAAAATTCTTTTTCAATTATATGATACTCTTCACGTTGATTCCAATCATGTATAAATACTTTAGCATTTAAACCATTTAATTGTTTTAATACAGCATAAGCAACTTGTGGTCGTGCACGTCCATCAATAAATACAAAATCAAATTTTTTAGTAGGAAAATATATTGAAATGAAATCAACATAATCACGATACATTGTATAAGTACTTCGTCCTCCTGTTGCCCATAAACGATAAGCTTGAAATGAATAGGCATTTCTTGGTACACAATAGATTTCAATGTGTGATGTCATTGTTGATTTTAATGGTTTTTGTTCAAAACAATGTTTTATATAAAATCCAGATGAATTACGTTCCATATAAAATATTTTTACGGATCTATCTGGTTGACTAGCAGCCATACGTTCAAGTTCTCGACAATAATCAAGACTATGTTCAATACTAACATAATAATCAACATAGGAACTAAAGAAAAATGTACTACTACCAGCACCATATTCAACCATAGAAATTTTTTCATTACTAAATATAAAATAAATTTTCTATTATTAATATTCAATTGATATAATTATCGAAATTTTGAAAGCAAAAAAGAACATTTTACATTGCATCTACACATGTGCGAAGACATTTTTTTTAACAATACAAAATGCAATTAACACAAATTTAAAGTAGACATAAAGAAACATTTTTTTGTACATATATATATTCTTTTTCTACTATTCAAAAAAAATTTTAACTTATCAAATTTCATATATTTTCTCTTACTTTTTTTCTTCTTTTAATTGTTGAAGATATTTTACCATTAAATTTTGTTCTCGTGGATCCATCCATGCTTGTGTTGGTGGAAGTCGAGTAAATAAAAGATATATTTCCCAACATATACGTTTAATAATATTATAAATAAATAGAAATATATATAATAATAAATCAAATAAAGGAGATAAAATTTGTACTATGAATTGAAAATATTCATTTCGAATTAATTTATTCATATATATTTGCATTGTATTATTTATTAATCAATCTATAATATTTCAATGTTTATAACTATAACGAATAATAAAAAAAAAAGTGTCCATAGTATTTTATTTAAATAGAAGGGAAAAAATATGAATAAGACATAGAGAAAAAAAAAGAACCCTGAATAATGGAGACATAAAATATAGAAGAAAAAAACATGTTTCGTTTTTTTTTGTATATGCTCTACTACTAACAAGAAAAAAAAAAGAGAAAAATCAATGAATGATAAATTATAGGGTTACAATTGTAAATGTTCTTCATATATGGCTTTTAAATACGCAAGTAATGATTAATACATATAACCTAAGGGTAGGTATAGAACTAAAAGAAAGTATAAAAGACATTTTTTTTTTCTTTATATATTTTAATTTTCAATATAACATTCTTGTAATTTTTATTGTAGAATTTGTTATCATAATATTTATTAAATTTGAATACATGTTCATTTGATAATTATTCATCTACATAACTGTACGAATGAATATAAAGGAGTAATCTTTTCTTTTTTTTTTCTTTAATAGTATTTGCAACCACAAACCTGTATCGTCTAATAACTGCCTTTATTTTCATCTATCCTTCTCCTCCTCCTTTAATACATTCGACCTTACCTAACATGAATGTAACAATTCAAGCAGAAAAAAAAAAGAGACAGACGTATACGTCTAGATACAATCGTAAACCGAGCAGCTCAAGTCATTACAATAAAATGAAAATAAATACAAAGACAACGATATAAACATGCATACAATTAAACTAAATAAAAAGTTATAGGAATATCGGCACAATATTCATATATTCTCTATTAAAGGTTATTCATTCTTGTTATTTTTTTCAATGACATTTATAATTTATAACATGTTTTGAAGTAATATAACGAAATTGATTGATAATTTCGTGAAAAAGAAAATCGATATTTGATTTCATTATAATTATATCATCATTATCTGATACAAATTATACTCTCTTTTCACGCTGTATTTTTTTTTTAATACAACCTATTGAATGATAGTTAAGTTTTAATATAAAAATAAGATTTCGATAGCGGTAAGTATTATAAAGAAAAAAAAAATTCATTTTTATTTTAATTATTTAGTAAATAAAAAGTTTATTAACGAAAATGTTTTCTTAGTACAAATAATAAGTAATATAAAATGATAAACTACGTAAAAAAAACAATAAGTCGCGTGTTGATAAGAAGAAAGAAAAGAAAGAGAAAAAGAAAAACCTTCGTATTCATATAAATAAAAGAAGAAAAAAAAAGAACAACACATTAATAGTTACTTTGTGCTTTTCATTTCTTTTCTTCTTTATTTTCTATCATATAAAAAAACAAAATACATCTAACAATATGTCTGAAAATGAATATATATACGAAATAATTGATAATGAAACAGATGCAAGATATTGTGCACAACTTCTTGCTGAAGAATTTTCTACATATAATCCAATAACATTATATGATAATATAACATCTGAATGTTTTTTTAATGAATGTTCATGGCCATTAATGAAAGATACATATCCTGAACATTTATCATTTCTTGCAAGACATCGTTTAACAAATGAAATTGTTGGAACTATTATAGCTGGAGATTTATATATTCAACATCATAAAAAACAATTATGTGATACATCAAATCTTTTACATACAATACCTGTTGATGATTTACTTGATGAATTAGATAATTTATTTATATCACGTGATTTTGGACAAGAATTAAAACCAAATATTATTTTTCATTTAACACTTTGTGCTGTACGTATGCAACATTCAGGTAAAGGTGTAGCTAATCAACTTCGAAAAATTGTATGTGAACATGCACGTGATAAAAAAGGATATCAATATATGCTTGTTCAAGTAACAAATCCAGCAACACGACATATTTTTGTAAATAAAATGTCGGGAAAAGAATTATCATTTATTGATCCAACAACATGGATATGGAAAAAGAAAACAGATGAATTATTATATCCATATAAAGATTATAAAGGTGGTTTAATACCAAATATTCTTGTTAAATTATAATTAGTTAAAGATAAAAAAATGTTTTTTGTTTTTTTTATAGAAGTTTATATTTTATATTGATAGAAATATTATTCCAATAAATTGGGATATGAAAAATTTTTTTATAGTTTCAAAGAATAAATTATATTTATATTTTCATGATTAATTTTTTCGCTTCAATGCAAAGATATGCATGATAATAAAAACAAAAAGTAGAAATTTTTAAATAACTAGAAAAAAAGATTGTTTTCGTATTATAATTTCCTTTACAGGATATAATTACTGACATTTACACAATAAAAATATTTTTAGAAAATCCATTTAAATGATAAATAGCTTCATTTATTTTTCATTATAATAAATATATATACAAACAAAGAAAATCTTTTTATTTATTTATTTGTTTTATTAATCAAAATAAAAAAAAAATTTTTCAAACCTATTCCTCGATCTAGGTCGTGTCTAGTCTACCATTCTTAGACGAGATAAAAGAAGATTGAAGTAGACTTTTATTCAAGTGACAGAGTATATTTATATGAATTATATATCTAAAAGAAAGTGAGTATTAATTAACTCAACAATATAACATGAACAACCGAAAATAATAAAAATTCTAGTAATGCATTTTGTATCAAAATGTTTTTAATAAGTATACTATAAGTTCTCCACAAGAATGGTAATAAACAATTCCATTCAATTGCTCTAATGAGTTTATTATAAGGATAAAACTGAACCAATGTATGATGATGAAATCTTACGGTTTTTTTCAATGAAATTTTTGATGAGAATAATATGTAGTTTGTATATACTAAAACAGTGTGATTATTGTACTCATTCATACATATAAGTGACACTTTCAAACATACCATAAAATGCCTCTTATCAGACGAATGTCAATAAAACAAAAGAGAAATGTTTATGACCCCCAATAAAAATAAAAGTTAAACTGCTCTCGAAATTATATCTAAATTGTATTCCCTTAATACTTAGAGTTTCTATATTTTGTAGTTCTTTTAAAATGTTTGTCCTTTTTGACTTTTTCACATCGAAGGGGATAGAAAATATAGGACGAATCTAGTTCCCATAAATCGATCTTCGAACAAGACTAATCGACGTTCTCCTGCCGACCTGAAACTGCTGAATTACAAATAAGATTGGGCTGTAAGATAAAATATAATGAATGTTTTTTTTAACGAAAAAAAGAAAGTATACTAAACCAAGAAAATTTCGTGATTCGATATGTAATTGTTTTAAAACTGTGCAAGGGGATTGTTTAGAAGATATTGGTACAGTTCGTTTCCTTTGAGAATTATTATTTAATACTTATTTTTAAATTTTCATATTGTCTTGTAAAATTCATATTTGATTTATTATGGTATTGTGTTTCTTTTGAATGAATTTTTCAAGTTCTTTTTTTGTTAAAACATTTCTACTGATATGGTGAGGATGCGAGGATGAAAGTGAAAATATGATAAGACCGAGTAAAGATAAGATGAAGGTTGAAAGAAGAAAATATCGAATTCAAAATAATTGTAAACTCCACTTGGATAATATATTTTAGAGATAGAAAAACAAAATTATTCTACTCTTAATCAATTAGCTAATTATCAAGATTCTGAGTTATTTAATTTATGTCAAGCTTATTTAAAATGTATTTCATTTAATACAAAAAAAGGAAGTGAGAGTAAATCGAGTTCAGGTGAAAATAAGAACGAAAAAAAGAAAATTATGATTACTCTCATTCTCACACCCTCTACCATATGTTGAAGATTGCGAAATGTGTAACAAATAGTGTCCGGACAATTGTCTAATATACCCAGACACGAGATTTTTTCAAAGGCTGCTTTCGGGCACTGTTTTTAAAAATTCTTTACCTTCAGCACTTATTTTTAAGTTTTTTTCAAAGAAAGAACAAACTCTATGCTTCATGCGTCATTTTTCATCTGTCTTTTCTTCATTTGTCTTACTCATTTTGAAGAAAGGGAAAAAGTCCAAAGTTGAGTCAATATGACAATATTAGTCTATGTGAAGAAAAAACTAACACGTATTATTTAAAACAACAGGCAAGGCGATAGACAGTGTTTTCAGTCATGAAATCGTCAATAAATAACTACGAATATGTAAATGAAGAGATTATCAAAGACGAGCTTAAATGCAGTATATGTATGCAACCTTTTCTATCACCTGTCAGTCTCAAATGTAAGCATATATTTTGTCAGTTATGCATTGATACATGGATCAAGCAACAGACATCATGTCCTGTATGTCGATATCAATGTGAAATTAATAATGCATTTATCAAGGTAACAAATTATGGTATATGTCATGAACTCGATTCACTTCCTGTACGATGCCTTCGATGCAAAAAAAGTAACATTCCACGAAGTACATACGAAAAACACTGTAAACGGTGCTCAAAAACCAAGAAGACAATACTATCAAAATTATTTCATAATTGCTGGACATCTAGTAAGACAACGATGAAATCGAATCAACAGAGTTTAGAAACATTTCTTGAAAGAACAGTTCCACAAACAACTGAAACTGTTACTACTAATTGGGAACAAAGGACTACTCCTTATCGTAACGTACCTAATGTATACTCTAATATCTCTACGGGAATCCGACGAGAACGAACGTTGCCAACAGCGACTGTGACTAGATTGTATGAACCAGTTCGCTACTCACCCACACGTGCAAATGTCCAAAGAAAGGAAAAGAGAAAAGCTTCTATTGATATGATCGCGTTTATTATTTGTTTGGCAATCATCTATGTGGCAGGAATTCATGCTATTCCCTTTGTTTGGAGAACACTAATTTACGCCATTTATACTATTTCTGTTATAGTAACTTATGCTGTTTTTGTTATTTTGGCAGGAATAATTATTGGCGGCTTTATTTTTTTGACTTGAAAATCTTTAATACGTGTCAAATACTCTAAACACTAAATCCAAAAGTTTTATTCTTGGCATTTATGTTGAATGAAAATTATTCAATGTTATTGTCTACTTCTATACTGGTATTATTATCAATTGTTATCTTTTTTACCAACTTCTTTGTAGTCCTTTGCATTCTTTCTAACGACGGATAATTGTTAATAAACATATTACGGTATTTATGAGTATTTGATACCTTTTTTCTCATAGTTGCTATATGTGTATGTGTACAAGAGATTTATAAAGTTGCGTATAACATTTAACAGCGAAATAACAAAAATTAAGATAAGACAGACGACTGTTATACACAAAATGAATAATTATTTATATTCATTAATAGCTACTACCTGGAGTAGATCTAATTATAGAGAGTTGTGGTGTATATATGACCGTAGCCATAATACATACAAAAGAACAGAAATATCGAAACTGAAAAAAAATCAAGATTTCAATCTCAATGTGAGAGAAGAAGACTATTATATAATCAAATTGATCGGAGTCTAGATCGATCAGACAATATTAAAAGAATCCTTCTAGTGAATCTTGGGAATCAAATGCTCTCTTAGTATTGTCAAAATTTCTTCTCTATTATCCATTTGATTCAATATGAATTTAGATGCAATTTTGGGTATATTTAAATAGAGTAGTTCCATTACAAAAATGTTCAACATCATCTAGCTCAGAAGGAACAAAAAAAATCAGCAACTGAAACTTATTGCTAGTTAACCAATTACATCAAAAGTGATAGAATAAGATGGTTTTCTACCGGCAAAACTATTGGGTATGAAGTGTGAACTGAGTTAAGAGTGAAGTTTGACCATTCTTCTACATTCTCTTGTGAAAACCTATTGCCGTAACCACAAAAGCAAGATTGGTAGAAGAAATAAAACGTTATATGAAAATAATAGAATCATTACTTAATTTTCCTGTACGATAACATATTTTTGCTTATTTATTTATATTTCTCGCATACAGAATTTAAATAGGCATCAATCATAAACGTTTCTGATATCAAAATGATAATCAATACATTTTTCATTTGACTTTCTCTATGACTTCATTATATGATAATAATCTGGAAACAAAATAGAATTATTTATTTTATTAAAATTAAATTTTATAGTTCTTTTTATCTATATTAATATATCGTTGTGTTCTATTTGATAACATTAAAATTGTTGTATCTAACATCAAACTTCAAAAAAAAAAAAAAAAAAAAAGAAAACAAACAAACAAACAAAAAATACGTGTTTTTTTTTTCTTTTTTAATTCTTAAATAACAAGAACAAAAAAAGTTAATGTATATTGAATTAATCTAATATACAAATATAAATATATTATGGTTCAAAATCAATTGAATCAAGTGGATGAGCTGGTTCATCATGCTCACCACCAATTAATATTGTATTTTGTCTTTCATTTATATTTGTATATCGATTATTATGATTATAATGATCAATACGACGATTAATCATTGTTATTGGTTGATGATTATGACGATAAAAATGTTCATCAAATAATTGACTATCTTCATCATCTAAACCCGAATAATTTTCTTCATCTTCTTCATCTTGTTCATCTTGATCTTCTTCACCATAAACAAATGCATTTTGACCAGGTCGTTTTATTTGTGCACTTGCTGGTGGTGATGGAGCTGATGGACGTTTTATTGGTGATATAACACGATCACCAGGTGATGTATATGTTGCTGCTCGTTGTGCTATAGTTGTATTACATTGTGGTAAATCTTCATCAAGATCCATAACATTTAACATTGTTGGTAAAATATGACGTTTATTAATTGATGGTAAATGTCCACGTTGTGTTGGAGCAAAATGATAAAACATTTGTTTTTTTGGTTGTGTTGGTTGTTTTGATGATATTGTTAAATTTGTTTCTGTACGAAAAAATGTATTATTTATTGAATTTGTACCAGGTACAGCAATATCAGGTAATGGAGGATATTTTTTAATAGGTACATCAATATGATTTGGATCTGTTGATGAATTATTTGGAATAACAAATGATTGTTCACGGATTATCTCACGAAAATCATCAATTGTTGAACGTGTTACAGGAATAGTTGTTGTTGATGTTGTTGATGCATTTAAATTTATTGAACGTGGTGTGCTATTATTACTACTAGTCATATTCACCATTGGACTATCTAGAAAGAATAAAAAAAAAAATAAGATCATCGATAATGTTCTTAAATTTTATTAGAATATATCATTGACAAAGGAAGAAAAAAAACAATTGATAGTTTCCCATAACAATAAAAATAACAGAAGTAAGAAAAGGTTTCTACATGCAAT
>JAJEKB010021931.1:1462908-1506368 GCA_022393335.1 Macrotrachela quadricornifera | reverse complement strand
GTTCTGTATTCCGAGTGAATAAACAAGAATTACTTTCTGTTCCTTTTTTTTTTTTTTCTTGTTAACATCAACGACAAAAACGCGTCTTTTTGACAAGGTATGTATGAAGAAATAGAAAAATTAAATTAAATTTCTTGGTGGTTTTTTTTCTTTATATAGATAAAATGGTTAATATTTTTGTTCAAAAATATCTTCCATTTGTTAATTTTATAATAGCATCAGTAGCATTAGGTTTTCAAGTAACAGTTTTATATCCATGGCATTATGAACTTCAACAAGAATTTAATGAATTACAAAAACAACAAGAAGCAAAATTACGTCAATATCATGAACTTAAAATGCAAACTATTAAAAATATTGAAGATAATTTAATAAAACTTCGAAAAGAGAAAAAAAATGAAAATTTAAAACAATCAACAGAAATTTTATGAAAATTTTTTTTTTTTCACTTTTAGTTTTTCTATTATGAATAGTTGTGTGATATTTTTACTAACATATTTAATGGTAATTTTCATATTTTTTTTTGTCTTTTAGAGAAAAAAAAAACTTGTTTACATTTATTTTATAATTAAAACAAATTTTTTTTGGTAATGGTAATGAATAATTTTGAGCATTTAGTTCGATTTTTCTAATTCAGAAAATCTATTAATTTGTAGATGTACGCCTGTGTAGTTTTTATATGTTACTTATTGTCAAAATTTATAACTCAAGATAAAAATGTATTTCACAGATTTGTATAATATAGGCAGTAGTATACTGCAATTTGATGGCTTCATCATATTTTGTAGTTTAAATATTTATTAATTATAATTAGGATCTGATATACTCATGTAATTAATACGTTTATCCATAATTAAATTTCATTTTAATGTAAATTTTTGACCAATACAACTTGAACGATTCGATAATGTTTTCTTACTGCGTTTTCTTATATTTATTGGGAGATTTGCAAAGTTTACTAGTTGATGATCTTGCCTTTCGTCCTTCCAGATTCTTGAATTTCTTGGTTTTCAGTCAAGATTCTATTTACTGACCCTTCTATACAACAATCTTGCCTGGAAAAACAGATCTTGAGGCAAAAATATTGCAGTTTGTACGGATTAATGTAACATAACGTTACAGCAAAGCTTACATTAATCCGTATAAATTACAATACTATTGTCTCAGGATTATTATACAAAAGTATTGGTGTTAGTATTAAATTAATGAGAAGCTAATATTAATCTGACATCCGTAGATATAAATGGAGCTTGTCTCTACATCACTATGATTATCTCCTTTTCGTTACTAGAACTTGTTCTGCATTTGGAAAAAGTAATAGTGATTGAGTTAAGAGAGTTTGTTGTTTTCTATGTGTTTTCCATCGCCTTCGTTTTACTGTATGAGATGGTAGTTCTAAAAAAAGAATATTATAGGTATAAATCTCTACTACCTAAATTAGCAATCGTATTGCTGTAAAAAATGACTTGAATTTTCTTGAATTGAAAGCATTTGTAAAATATTGTTTCTCGCATGCGACTTTGAAGAGTTTTTAATGGGCTACAGCCTCATATACGCACTATCTCCGATCAACTTGTCAATGTGGACGTGAGTATGAACGGGTATGAATGTGTAGTCGTCCATCAGTAAATTGACTCTAGGTCGTTCAAAGTTCTAGCGATTGTGAATTAAGTAAAAGCAGTTCCTCTCATTTGAAACGCATAAAGCGACTTTGCAACTTGAACATTCAGTTGAAGATCGTTGTTCATGAATTTTAGTGCTACAGTAGGTACATCTTCTTCGAGCTGTAGGTAATGGAAGACGAATACCAACATTAAAAAACTATATTTCATCTGCAATAGACACTTTTCTTTCACCTTTCTTTCGTCTCTTGACACCAATGTTGGTTACAAGTCTTTCTTTTCTCTTGAGTACTAGAGCTCTAGAATCAATTAGTTCTTCAACAATATTATTTGGATGGCCTCTGCGGTATATAACAAAAGCATCCGATAATGCTACATTAAAAAAATGGAAAAATATTCGGAGTCAATTTCTTCTTGATCTTCTATCAACAGCATAATATTCAATCTATTGATCAACTCGATCTACTCCAACATTTCCTTGGTTGTAGTCCAAGATCATTACTGGACAATCCATCTGAATTCTTTGCTCATTTTTCAATTTTCATGTAATTGTTGTCGTCTTTTTTGGATCAACAACGTTGCCCATCATGTATACTGGTCTTCGATCCATCCATTTGATGATTAAAATGGAATTTTTAGCCAAAAGCCTAAATTCACCATGATCTATTTTTGTGTTACGAATAATTTCAGCTGGAATTCCTCTTCTGTTGATTCTAAGAGTACCAGTGCAGTAAAATCCATCTTTAAGAAGTTTTTCAGCAAGTAATGGCGATGTTAAAAGGTTGTCTAAATAAACGTGGTGAAATTTCATCGACAGTCCTCTAGTCATTGATCAAACGATTTGTTCACCCTCACCCTCCCTGTCTTTCTACTGATTTACCATAATAAATTTGGAAATTATATACGTTACCAGTCAATGTGTCAGCAAATACCCAAACCTTGTAACCCCTCTTGATCGATTTTTCTTTGATATATTATTTGAACGAGGATCTACCCTTAAACTTTATCATCATCTGATCAATTGTCAATTTTTCTCCTAGATCGAAATATATCTGAAAACTATTTAGAAGCAGTTCGAGAAAATTTTGTACTTTGGGTAGATGGATCGATCGTGAAATTAGGATACGATGGATGTGGCCTTCAAAACGTTACAACCATCACTTTGATGTGTTTTCAATGGCCCTAGATTGGATAGCAAGATACGGCACAACCGATTCTGTCGTACCACTAGTTATCGAGGATCTTCTCCGTTTTGCGGAACACCCAGATACCTTCTAGTATCGCTGATTTCCCAGATTTACCTATAAGTCACATGGTACCTTCTTACATCACCCTTGAACAATCACACTTGCAAAACTTAGGACGCAGCTTTTGATTTTTTTTTTCTCTTCTTTTTCTTTTTCTATTGCTTACGAATATCTCGAAGATACATTGTCCCTTTAGGACCGTAAGGGTCATAGGGAGCATATTTGCAAATAAAAAAAAAAAAAAAAAAAAAATGTTGTACTTTGATAAATTTATTAGATGGAAATTCTTCTCTTGTCATTGCTTTTGAATTGGCAACTAGATGGAAATTTCCCAAGATTTTTTTAAAACTCTGACACGACATTGATGTTGAAACCTTTTCATTTCGCATAGATGCATCTGTAGACCAATAGGAATCAATTGAGGAGTTTCCGCAATATCCCCATAATAATCTTGATGGCAAGAAATTGTCCTAATTCGACTTTTGTAATATCAGTCCAGTTTTTATCTCCTGCTCTTTCATATTTCTGTCGTCCATAAAGATTTGTTTGTTCAAGAGTAAGATTGAAGATTTGATCACAAAACAGTCTTCTAAACGTTTGAGCAGGGAATGCTAATAATGCGTTATAACATTTCTTTGACGACTGGAATTCTCGCATGGGAGGAAGACAAAATTTTGTCGTTCATGAACAATTAGTAGGTAATGAGAACAACAATGTTGTAATATTGCTAATTTCTTCACCTTTGGAACCGTCCTCGCTACTTTGAATATCATCTTCACCATCGTCAGAATCATCTTGTAATGCATTCATGTCAAATTCATTTACTATTGTTGTCAACTTTGTAATGTGACTCATATTTATCTACCCGCAATTAGAAATTTCGTCGAAATAATATTTTATTTATATTTTTCAATCCCAACATTAGCATTCTAACAAGATAAGCTACGCTCTTTACTCGTACACGTATGTTTTTTTCTTCTTTTCTTTCTTTCTCTAGTCTGAATTATATGCATTCATAATATATATTCCAATCATTCTTTTTTTTGTCCATGACATTTATCGGAATTCCGATTCTTTCTTTTTCTAGGTTTTCTCTGTATTCGTTGTGCAGCTGAAAAACAAAAATATATGATGTCAGTTTATTTATTATATAACTTGAATTTCAACTCAAACAACCAGAAATAAATTGTATCTATGCGATGTTATAATATTTCCTACCAAAGTCATTGTTCTTGGTTTAAATCAGTAGTCCTATGAACAAAATCAAAAAAGTGAGACATATGTGTCTCACCACCCGTTAAAGGGTTAAAAGTCGTAGGAAAGGAAAAGTCACGAAAATAATTGTCGGTGAAACAACTGTCTGTAGAGTAACATTCACAGATTCTATACCACGATAGTTCTCATCCTTTCATCCAAGTAAATTGCACAAATTTCTAAAGATTTATTCAGTTTTGACAACATCGGCAAAAATAATAATTTTGCTAGCTTATTGAACATCACGTTTGATTTGAAATAGAAGGAATTGAATATAATTTCGCTTTTTTTGCAAATTTCAAAGCTATTTCACGATTTCGTTTTCTCAAGCAGTTGAAATAATAATGAAACGGTATTTATTCTGTAATTCATTGTCACATGAATATGAGAAATCGTAAGAATAAAGCAATCGATTTGTTCTTAATTATAAATGAGGCCAGGCAGACTTGAGCACATGCAGAATTTATGAATTTTGCTATGACATGCTATATCATACATCAAGTCAACACTCTGAAAATCGCTACACATTTCTATCTGTACACACGAAGAATATTAATTTTGCTAGGAAATCAGAATTCTGAAACAGTTCCATTAGAAAAACGAAATTTTTAGCAAAAACCTCTAGTATGTCGTAGCTACAGTTTTATACTCAGCTGCGTATATATTGACTTAATAGTGCATAAAACTTTAAGCAAAATTTTGATTAAGATGCAGAGATAAAGGTATATGATGAAGCACAAAATCGTAATAGACTAATTGGATTACTCATTAGAATTTTCCCAATGCTGTTTAACTGCAGCATTACGATCTCAGTGATATTTACTTGGATTGATTCGATTATCATTTTTAGTATTATTCTACTTGGCGATGTCTTTCATCTAGGGGTATCGGCTTAGAATTAGCATTGCATTAAACCAATGCTAATTTAACACTTTTGTATTAGAATTCAAAAAATAATTCAATGCTTTCGTATTAATATTAAAAAATTAACTTAATACTTTAGTATTAGTATTGAATTAGTATTAATATTAAATTATCAATACTTAATACTAATGCCCATGGAAACAAGTATTAAATAATGCTAGTTTAATACTAATTTTAATTCAATACTAATGCTAAAGTATTAAATTATTTTATTAATCCTAATACCAAAGCATTAAATTATTTTTTGAATTCTAATACAAAGTATTAGCATTTTCCTAATACTAATACTAAGCCGACACCCCTACTTTCATCAGTATTTTTATTTTGATACTGTGCACAATAGTGTCTCACAACGCATGCATTCATAATAATACTGATAATGTTATCAAATCATTTTCCACATCCAATGCTTCGGTTTCACTTCACCCGAGTAGTGACTGTGTCCTATTTTCTTTGAAAACTGAAAAAAACCCACTCATAATAATCAACAAACTGCGTCATTCGTCCATCGCTTATCAAATTCGTTCTGTAGAAGTGAAAGTAAAGACCCAAGTATATTTCATGCAAACATGTAGTATTTCTCATAAAAAGAATCAAAAGAAATATACAAAGCAAACAACATGTGTTTGGTTTTTTTTTCTATGGCTCAGATGATTCAAAAAGCGCTTTACTGCTGTTATCCCATTTTAAGTAGTTATCTATTTAAAAACCATTTATGTTTCATTGTTTCGACGCACTCTACGTGAATTTACGTTTGCGTAGTCCTCTTTAAAATTGTAGAGTCTGAATTGTATCTACCAAATAAAAAATCGCTTCAATAATCATGTTAATCATATATAAATTGAACAAGTCAGTGATTCTGATAGTCCTTTTGGAGTGGTGCTATGCAATTGATTGGCCACAACATTTAAGATTGTCTATCTCCTTCTTCAATAATAGAAAAATCATACAGATAGCCGTATGTGTAGGAATTTTTATAGTGCATTCATTTTTCTAATGCATTTCATCAAAAGACTTTGTTTGCAAAAGGAAAACGAACACACTCTACACGGGTGTTTGCCTTCTGACTCATGTTATATTTTTCCCACTTTCACTTTTCTTCTGATTGAGTAAAGAAAATATACTTTTACATTTATCTAAAGCATGACACATCCGGTTAAAAATCATTTTTTTCCAACGAACTCAATTTCCATCTTCTTCTAGTTGTAAAACTGTTTCTTATTTTCTAAATAGTTCGAGTGAATAAAAGGTGATTTTTTCCTGGGGTGTAAGTATATATAAAGTGTCATATACTTGTATTTCAATACTTTTCTTTTATATTACTGAGAACTAAGGTAATTGTATGGCTTCGAACTTATCAATATCGATCGATACTGCCGATTCTATACGCCTACGATCAAAAAGTCGTACTTCTCTTGCATCTACCAATTGGGAAAATGCGAATGTAGCAACTCCTACTGAGGCTACTACAATGGCAGCTAATAAAATTGCGACACAATTAGATGATCTTGACTTTAATGATTTAGATGCTGAAATTCAGAACATTAATAACGAGCTAAAAATCAACATAAACAAATTACGACGAGATCCAAAGAATGAAAACTTGAGACAATCAGTTCGTCAAGCGAAAGAACGTCTGATACAAGTTCATACATGGACGTCAAAATTAAATACAGATGATGGTCGTCTGCTTTTAGCACAGCAGAAAATAAAAGAAGAAGAAGAGAAAGTTGAACAAAGAAAATACGAAATTGATCAAGTGCTAAAAACGATTAAGGCTCAATCTGAAGTTGATGTTTGTTTTTTAATGGATTGTACCAATAGTATGAAACGACATATCAATAAAGCTAGAGAAGATATTCATCTTTTAACTAAAATGATACCAAATTTATTTAAAGTGCAACCAAATCTAGCATTTATTGGTTATAAAGATTTCAATAATCGCCGTCCAGAGTACCTTAAATTAGATTTTACAAAAGATGTTAATCAATTTAAACAGTTTCTTGAAAATGTTCAAGCAGAAGGCGGTCCTAAATCCGATATTTGCGAAGACGTCTTTAGTAAGTATAACATGAATTGTATAATACATATAAACTTTCACCCAAAGACAATGTTTTATTTTGATAAAAAAGTTCTACTGATTTTTTTTTGCTTTGGTATTATTAGGTGGTTTAGAAGCTGTGTCCACTCTTCTTTGGACAAGTCCAAATCGTATTTTGGTACATATTTGTGATGCTCCATGTCACGGCAAGCAATATTATAATGAACAGTTAATAAAACGTAAAGGCACTGTATGGGATCATTTTCCAGATGGAGACCCAAAAAATCGTGATCTATCAAAACTCCTACTCGGCATTAAAGAATTAGATATTAAGTATTTCTCTATGCAATTAAAACTCAAAAACACACAGAAAATGTTTGACGAATTTCGACTTGTTTATGATACGATAACTGAGTTAAATATAGAAAATCCAAATGAATTAATTAATATTGTGACTAAGACTACAAGCAATGTAATTATGAATAGTATTCAAAACACTATGTCAATATTTCGTACAACTGGCAAAAGAAAAATATATGCTCTTTCAAATAATATGCCAGAATGGTCGACTATCAAAGAGCAAGAAGTTGAAATAGTTGAAGTGATAATACCAAAACAATTAGAAGATATCTTTCAACGTTTATTCGTTGGAACAGGAAAAGGATCGATGAAAATAGCACCCAAACCATTCGCACAAGGCTCTTTAAGGTACGCTTACTATGGTAAATTTGCATCGGAAGGTTCGCAGCAAATCGATGTAGTCTTTAAGGAACTCATCAATGCCGAAACACGATATAATACAATGCAAGTTTATCAGCAACATTTGGAGATACATGTGATAGCACAATGCTTAGCTGCAAAGTTCAATATGGAACAAAAACGAATATTTCGTAATCCTCAAAAAATTATTTATGCTGACGCGGATATTGTTCAGCAAGTGAATGATCCAACAAAAATCTATCAAGTTGAAGGACGCTTACATCAAAAGATTCAAAAGTGGAATAACAATAGTGGTGGTGTGTCTATGAACGATTATGCTAGTACACTTCAATCATTTTCACATTGGACACATCATTTTACACGTGGTCGATTGATGGTCGTTGATTTGCAGGGTGTTAAAACACAGGAGAATAGCTATCTACTGACAGATCCTGCAATACATTTTCAGGATTTGAATCGTTATAGAGAAGCACGAACAAATTTAGGTGTGAAAGGTATGCGGGAATTTTTTCGTACACATGTCTGCACTGAAATATGTGAAAAGTTGGATCTAGAAAGAGTACAAAATGATATTGATGAAGAAACATTTAAGAGACTTTACAATGTAAATGGAAATGATCAAGAAGTACTGCATACATTGACCAATAATCAGGACGAACTGATCTGATCCAACTCAAATTAACTAAAGTTAATTGAAAGACAGAATCAGCTTTTACCAATTAGAAAAAATTAAACATTTGATGTAACGTCTTTAATACTGAAGTGTATGTTATTTTTTAATAAAGCTTTTTACAATCGAACCAAACTTGTTGTAAATGCTAGTTTTAAGATACTGAAAGGACAATATGATTTCGAAACAAAATATGATTGAACGATGCAGAGTAGTCACCTACTGCATATTTATTTTTGAAATACAAACAGAGATATAGGCCAGGAACAACTTGCGAGTAGTTAAATCTTCGACGGTGCTCTCATTTTTCATTTAAATAGTTGTCCAGAAATTTTCTCCAAATATTATGGGATGGAATGAAGTCTCGTTATTAAAAATAGTAGGTTGTTAAAGAAGTCATAGTCCTAGTGAAAATAAAAAGCAAAGCAAAATTACGAGATGGATCCGCTTGGATTCCACAACATCGTCGAAAAGTTAACTTAACTTGTATTCATGAAGCTTTGATGAATCTTTTGCTTTTTTTAAGGCAAGATTAGTCATTAGATTGAGTGGATTGAACTTTGTTGAATTTGGAAACATATCTGTTTTTTGATTTTGTGAAGGTAACTATAAAAAACGAATCAGTGCAAGTTATACTAATTTATATTTGTATCTTTACATACGGAAATATAATCGATCGATTAAATTCTATATTTATCTTCAAGGCAATCTCTCTGCAAAACAAGTTTCTTTCTATTAAATAATCTCCCATTTATTAAGAAGTAGTCTTAATTACGATTGAAAATCTTCGTGTATTGCGTAATTATGTATTTGTTTATGGGTCTTTTTGCATTCTTTAATGTTAAAAGGCAAATATAAATTGAGTTTTTCAATTTAAACCAAATAAAGAGGTGAAATATGAAAGAAGAGTGACAGTAATCAATGAAAAATATGATTTTTAACACAACAGTAAGTATCTTGTGTGGTTTATATGAAGATTACGTACAAGTTTGATCTCAAATATTTTATACTCGTTGAGTATCCCTTTGTTTGTTCTATTCAAATCCATTAAAAAAAACTCTGGTTCCATTATGGATTAGTAAAGAATTTCAGCTCACATTAGAAAAAAGAATGTTGAAAAAACAGTGAAAAAATCGGTAGTGACAATCTAGTTTTGCATTTAAAGTGTTTTTAAAATTGAAATTAAAAAAAAGTAGATCATATATACAGTTTTATAGCACAAAATTTTTTCTGTCAAATATGATATTATTCAAAAAGACTCTCGCAATTTATTATGAAGAAAAGCATCAAATACTGACAAGCCAAAAAAAAGTATGACGAAAATTTTTTTTTCAACAATTCAAGAGTATGATGATGTTCAATGAACTGGTGGATCGTCTGTTAATGAAGAACTAAGATTCAAGACAGAACTAGTATGTGAATAAATATTCACATCAAATGCTGACATTTACTACTAGTCGTCTTACATACTTTTCGTAAATAGAAAAAAATCATTCCTAATGTTTAAGTCAAAAGACTAGCGTAATTGATTCTGATACATATCAATTTATTTATTGTAAGCAAACATTATAAAATGAAGTGATTATTTGATCAAAAAAAGTCTATTGTATTGATATTTTTTTTTAAGAAATCCAGAGCATTGTTTCTGTTAACTTTTGCAATTTTCCATCGCTGTTGAATGTATAACAAATAAAATCACCTGACATACCTAAATAATCATGAGAATAACTTTTATAGAATATAATGTTGTTTCTCGATGGATTTTTCATCGAAATAACTTTGTCGAAAAGTATTTTGTAGACCGAATATTTTCTTAATGAAATATATCACCGAAAGATATAGATCGTCATTCTGCTCTTTAGAATTTCAATTGTAAACTATTATTTTTCTGATTGCACTTCACATTATATTCTGACGAATTAGTTATTAATTATTTATATTCTGATAGTTCAATACTGGTCAGCAATATGACCACTTGCGCTTTGAAATTCTTAAAAACTAAATGAAAAATAGTTGTTTATATATGATGATTATCTATTTACTTTAAATAAAATAACTAATAAGAAAATATTGTGTCAACAAAATGCTTTTCAATAATCTATCCATCAACAAAATTCCATTCGATCCTCAATATACTTACTGCTTCTATAAACCAAAACTAAATTTTTCTGTTTATCATATACTGGCAATGAAACAGATATGTAACGACGAAATCCTGGGTTTTCCTTTTCTAATTTCGTCCATCCACCACCATTTTCCGAAAAATACTTTGAGAATCTTCCATCTTTATCAATAATATATCTATTTGCTGAATCAGATGGAATTGTTAATTTCACAGATTGATGATTTTTTTCAATAAGTTGAGGAATTAATGAGTCGCAGTTATATCCAATCTCAGCCGTTGAAACATTGCCTCTACCAGGTATATCCAGGTTCCGATATGTTTGCGTTGTAGGTCTTACAACTATATAACCATCATTATTATATTGGTCTTCTAAGATTAATGATAATAATTTCTGATCATCATCTAACGGCAGAAGACTTATATTCTGCACAATTAACATGAACAGCAGATACCCAAACATTTTTTTATTCTTGATCTACAATATACGAAAAAATTTTAAGAATATATTTAATTATAATCACATTGTATTCAATCGAATGCAGTACTTACACTAAAACTGAATATTAATTATTATTAATAGATGCAGTTAAATCGTACCAAATAATTCAGCTAAATAATCAGATTATCGTATCAGTCACTATCTGCAATATACGTCTTATCTTCTTTCTTTCTATGATCTATCATATTTTTAAGATCACAATATCATATTATATGTCTCATTCTAAGGAAACTATTTCAATACAGCAATATCGATCACCTTCATCGAAAATTAACTCTTATAGAGTGTAAACTGACATATAAAAAGAGTAAATCGAATAACAAACCTGTGTTATATTCCAACTGTCTTTATTTCAATCCCTTCTCATCCTTTTATATACTCAACTCATACCCTTTCAATGATCTAATTGAGACGAGTGAGTACAAGAGAATAGACGTGACTAATATCAAAATGTATAAAAGTAACATGATAATCTAAGTAATATCAGACATTACTCCACGAGATTTAGATAAAATAAATGAGCGTATGAGAAAAAAAAGAATATCAATTTCAGTCAGATTAAATAAAGGATTATACGTAAAAAAAAAGAGTATGTATCTTATTCGTTATGAACTGAGTAAAGTGAAATTGTACAAATATATATCCTTGTTAATTAAATCAGATGAACTAAAACATTGTAACTATGAAGTCAATATCAATCTGCATCCTTATTTCAGGTATTCAATTATAATAAAAATATACATGTAAAAGAAGAAATACCGGTCTCTATGATAGTCATTGGAAGAAGATTAAAAATAAAAGACCATATTAATTAAATGAACCGTATGTAACAGAACGAGCGTTCGTTCCAACCTTTATTTCAATCAAAGAAAGAATGAATAAATATATGAACAATTCAATCTATCAACGAGGTCAACGGTTGAAAGAGAGAAAAGAAAGTGAAGCAAAACAAAGAAAGAGTGATCAATGTACATATATGAGCACGTACTGAGCAGACATATTCGGTGAAGATCATGTAAGGGGAAGTAACGGATGAAATCCGTCACACCATAATACGACATACTAAATAGAAAAAGAATATTAACTTCGATCATTATCATTCGAATCAATCAGAGAATATATAAGATCACATGAAACGAAACGATATTAATCCCTACACTTACGAAGCTATTGCTTCTGGATAGAGAGTAAATAGATAGATAAACAAAGACAATAAATTCATATAATCACGAAGTATCGTCGCATTTTTGTTGCTTTTTACGAAAATCTTTCTCTTTTTTGGTTTTTGCAAATTCTTTTAATCAAAATTACACATCTCTACAATAAAGCATTGCGAGCAATGTCTCGAAGGCAATCGATGATTGATCTGTTCCCACAATCACAAATAACATGTTGAATTCTGACTTCGCTGCCTTCATCTCCTTCTCAACCTCACCCTCAGAATTTCAAAATATTCCGAACTTGCCTAATGATGATCCCTTAAGCAAGGATTGAAATGCGTCGCAAGAAGTTTGAAATTTTATCGAAAATTCACCCTCACCAGTTTTCTACGTAAGAGCGTGCGAAATTATAGTGACGTCAAATCTATTTATTCGTGGACCAACAAAACAGAACTCAACATTTTACCGTGTTGTTGTGTAATCTCAAGGTTTTTTTTCTCCTTGTAATAATTATAAGAACAGTAACTTGAGTCATTCAACAAATCGTTATCTCCAACAATGTGCAAATATATTTGTATCGACCATTATTTAGGTTGACACTGTTATTGCAACACAGATGTGGCAAAAAACCATCACAAATTGCATAGTTCTGTTGAAAAACAACTGCAAAAATAGTTTCATTTAAAGGGCACTCAATATTTTTAAGCGTCTCATTCGATCGCTTGACTATACGACGAAACATCTTCCGGCACTCGAACGAAACTAAACAACCTTATACAGCCGTTGTTCGTCATTGAAAGTTCAATAAAAAAAATAATAATATATTATAGTCGACGTTGAAGTTTCTCTTGTTCAAGATACTTTATTCCACCACGATCACTCTAACAAATACATAGAAAATACCCAACAGATGAATCTGGAGTCGTTGGTAAACGAATTATTCCTTCATATCTTCGAATTTCTACCGGCCAGAGAACTTATTCATTCATTTCATGGTCTCAACAATCGATTTAATTCTCTTCTTCTTCGTCATTTCAGCATCAAAGGTTGCAATTTACAATCGATGTATTCAGAAGATTTCGATATGCTCTGTCAAACATATCTTTCAAATTTGTTCGACAAAATGCCTGTTTTGTATTTTTCTGAAAAGAATTATTTCGCTAAGCCCTTGCAACGATTCGAAGCTCATGGTCTGACTTTTGGTCACTTTGTTCAATTGAAATATCTTTCTGTCAGCTACCTTTCGCATACACAACTGATGAATCATCTCATGTTGACATTGCCACAATTGATCAATCTGACCCACTTGACTCTCAATTACTGTAATTTAACAGATGGAGAATGGGGTGATCTTTCAACTGCACGTCCACTAATTGATTGTATATGGAGTTTGCCGAAGATTACACATTGTTATTTTTATGAAACGCATTCATATCGATGTGGCTATGGGGTCTTCATCGAGCCGACCGTCACATCATCGACTATAACACATTTATCGATCTTGGGTCTCGATGATAATATACTTAGCGTGGATAATTTGCTCAAAAGTACACCGAATCTACGGCACTTTGCCATATCATTCTTGTCCAATGCTCCTGGTCAGATCCTTTCGTTACCCGTTCCGTTATTAACTTCTTTTAATATATTAGAGGTTGATACTCATCTTCGTCTATCCCCTGATATTTTTCAATTGATGCCAAATCTACATCGATTGGAAATAGATAGTGGAAGTTTCGATTCTATGGATGGACGTCAATGGGAAGAAATTATTTCAACATATTTACCTAGACTCAGAAAATTCAAATTTTCAGCAAAATATCAAGTGAAAAAATATGAGCAGATCGAAAATAAAGTTAACCAATTATTTGATACATTTCGAAGTCCATTTTGGATTGATCAACACAGATGGTTTGTTCAACTCAAGTGGAATCCAACAGCTAATAATATTTTTCTCGACACTCTATCGGTTACTAATGAAAATTTTTACATTTGCAATCCATTATGTAGAAAGTTAACTTGTTCCCAAGAACAAAGTCGACGTTTAGATGACTCTGTTCGTGTATTATCATACGAAATCGAGTCTTCACCACCTTCCCAACTTTCGGACTTCCACTTTTACAATCTTGAAAAATTAACAGTCAGATTTCCGCTGAACGATCATTTCTGGTCGATGGTTCCAACATTAGATCGTCTAACTACACTTAAGATAGTTCCAGAAGATATTCTTGAAGAGTACCAAGATCAACTGCAGCTCTTAATTTCTCGAGCTCCTCGTCTTTCATCATTAGGCACTGATAGGCATTGCTTTAATGGAACTATAGGTAGTCTATTCTCAAAAATCAAACATGCATCGATAAAATGTCTTGATATAAGATTGTCTCCCTATGATCACGCACAATGTGTAGTATTGAGTCAATCGTCTCTCGGTCTTCAATGTGAAGAACTTCACATTAACATTCAGCATCGAACATCAATACGATATCTAGTGACAACGATGCCCAATCTGCTACTATTATTTTTCAAATGTAGAGAGGACAATCGAGACGAGGATTCAACGAATGATGAATTCATCGATTGGTTGAAACAGGATCTGTCTAACGTGTGCACGATTATTGATATTTTTCGATGGGGTCGTGAAGTTCAATTGAGAATTCGTTGAAGAGTTTACATCCAACGATCTTGAAAGACACATTGAATGAACCTCTATTGCTTGTATCTGATGGCGATGGTTTTTAGTTAGTATTTTTGCTAGTGCTTCTTTTTTGATTTTTCAATTTTATCGCAATAAACTATCTGCACATCGAAACTGTTGGTTCGATTCCTTTTTTATAGGATTTTAGTTCCAAATCGATTTTTAATATTCGTCTAACATTTGTTGCAGAGATACCAAGCTCTATGGATAGTCTCCAAGCTAATACTCTTGTATTTTGGTGTAAACGATTTTTCACCTTTTGAATATTTTGTTATATAGAATTTATTGTAGAGTATGGTACTGGTCAAACAACTCTAAAAAAAGATAAAGCCAAAATAAGATTATTATCCACTGAATTGTTTCCTTTTATATTAACTTTTAATTATTCTTCATGTTCATAAATTATTAAATAAGACTTTGATTGAAATTTTGATATTTCAATTTGAGAAATTTCTTAAAGAATAAATCGATGATTATGTGTTTCTTTAATGAAATATCGTTGAGCAAAAAATTTACTCATAAAAACAATAATGAAATTTAAAAATATGCGGGCCTTGTTTATTTTCACTCGAAAAATGTTCACCATTTGTTGTCAGTTAATCATATAGAAATATCTAAAGTAATTTTATAGATAAAGCAATTTGAACTAACATCATGCTGTTTTTTTTCTTATTGTTATTGATCTGCTATCATACTAGAACATTATCTTAAAGAGGTGTGAATATGAGTTTAAATGTACATCAATAAAAAATTAATTGATAATTAAATTGAAAAGGCAAAACAACTTTCAATATTAATAGGAATCATTTTTCAAAAACAGCAGATAGTCTAGTACTTGAATCAAACCTTATTTTAAATAAAAAGAGTACCACAACGCCTTTCGATTCATTTCAGAATCTCATCAGGTGGTATCGAATATTAATTTCAAATAAGTTTCAAAATTAGATGTATTCACTTACATAACAGATTTGCGTAGAAAGATTGTAAGGCAGATTGTGGGTAATGTTGATGAACTATATAGAAGAGAATATAATGACTCACTGTTTCTGGTCTATGTTCTCGTTAGAAGCCTACAAGACAAACTTTTTTTTTGTGTCTCGTCCCGAATTTTTTCTGACGAGAGAAGGTCCCATAGTGTTCCACGCCGATCACGCTGATATTTTGCCTATGAGTAGGACCTACCGAGATTAGATGAAGATTTCCATCTCTCACTAGGTATATATGAAAAAGTCGACTCGCAGAAATCTTATGAGGACGAGACCTATATCCATGCAAAATTTCAGGTCTCAATTGTATGAGTCGACTTTGTCATATATACTTAGTGAGAAATGGAAACATCAGTAAAATGATTATAACTATTGACTAACTCGCCATGGGCACGTATCCTTTTGGTCTTGATCTAATCTCAATAGGTTTTACTCATAGGTAAAATACCAGCCCGATCGGTGTGTAAGACTTGAAAACATTCCCTCGGTAGTTAGAATAAGTGGACATAGACACAACCTTTTGTATTTGAACAATGTGTTCAATAAACATGGATACTTTTTAACATTTTTCTGCTCCGAAGTTACTGCACGAGAATACAGTTAAATCTGAAATGATTTTTTCAAAATTTTAAGTTGTAACAAAAAAATAGAAAAAATTTAGGACATTAATACAATGAATTGACATTGGTGAAGTTAGCAGTAAATTTGACTTTTTTCAGCGAACATTCGCTTATTTACCTGTGCCTAGATTTTCTCTGAGACTCCATCTATCAGTTCAAAAATCATACTTTAAGCTATCCGAGATCTAAGTATACCATTGCATAGAGCTTGTCGAGTTGTATATCACACACTGATGAATTGTTTCGGTATAGATAGATAAGCGAATGTTCGCTGAAAAAAGTCGAATTTATCGTTAACTTCACTGACATAAAAAATAAGTATTACAAAATATGATTGATTAAGCAGAATAAAAATGTTTTATTTTTTCGATGCTGATTTGACCTATAGAATTTCAGCAAGTTGTGCATATGCTTCCACAAGATCTTCTGGCTTTTCAATGTCAACTAATTTTCCTTGTATTGTCTGATTAATTTGTTCGATAACTTTTTTATTGAAATTTCCAAGAGTCATTGTCCAAAAATTGTTTATCAAAGCTCTGTCATTTTGATTTGTAGCAGCATCTATTTAAAATAAAAGGTTAATAAAATTAAAAAAAAGAACATATACAATGTGAATTCGTACAAACCTGTTCTGTAATGACATAACTGCTGTAGTTCTGCAGTCGGATATCCTTGAGGTTCACCATCAGTCATGAAAATAATTGTTTGTCGTAATTTATTACGTTCTCGATCCTTATTAACTTCTTCAAGTGTTTTGATGACCGTTTGAAATGCAGCAGAAAAATTCGTACCACCACCATAAACTCTCATTGGTGTATTAATTCGATTGAAATCAATATTATTCAATTTTTCACGATTGTAAATTCGTTCTGCTCGACTAGCAAATAGAATGATCGTGATTTTATCGTTCAAAGATCCTTGTCGAATACGGATATCAATAAATCCTTTGACAGCTCGAAGTAATTGTTCCCATGGACTTAGACTTGTTTCACTCGAGTTCGTTGTTGTGCGATTCAAAGTTGCCCGTTGTGCCAATAAATTATCATTTTCATTCATTGAACCAGAATGATCAAGTACGAAGATGAAATGATTTACTGGTAGTGGACTATTTTGTGTAACAAATTTCATTCCATTACCATAATGATCACATAATTGTTTACCAATTTTTTCCCAGATAAAGGGATATGATGTTTGCAAATTTTCTCGAACTCTGCGATCATCATCAAAATCCCAATCACTATTGGCAGTCTTGAAATCCTTCCATGTTTGTCGAATATTATTATTAGTAGTTATTGGATCATTATCTTTAATAATCTCACACCATGATGTCGAAGCTTCACCAGTAATTTCATAACGTATACCACCCATACCACGAATTTGATGACCAAATTGACAACGATGTCTATTTTCTCCTTGTCCAATTGGAGAACTTGTATTTAAATGATGATCAACATCACATATACGTTTGCAACAAGGACATTGAGTTTGACAACCTCGTATACGATTGATTAATCGTTCTTCATTAATGTGATATGTCTTTTGAATAAATGAATTCATTTGTTTTGATGTTATTTGTTCAATTTCATTCTGTTGACTGAGAATTGTATCGATAAAAACACCAAGATAACTGATTGTAGATATTTCAAATTCATTTTGAAGCAAACGAAAAATTGTTTTAATTTCTATACTTGGTTTTGGAAAATTATTAATAATTGTTTGCCATTTGGAATCAATTGTGTAAATTGGACCATTTCGAGTAGATATTTCTGATGGAATATTTTCATCAACAAGATAGAAATAGAAGAGTTTAGCCATACAAAATTGCTTATCATTTGCACGATCAATTTGTTGTTCATCTTTTAATTTGAATAAACTATCGACAAATGAAAGAGAATGTCCTCCTTGTTCTTGTAAGATCGTATTGATTGTTTCTATTAAGTGAAAAATTTCAAGTAATCTCATCAAAACTGAATTCATGATTGTATTAAGCTTTGTATCTATTGTTATTTTGAGTTTTGTCCATTTTTCATTAAATCGTTCGACAATCAATTCAATAGGATAAAGAACATAACGTTTAAGCCAATCGTTAGTAGCATTGTGAACTTCATCATCAAGTTCTTTAATAATAGAACATCGATTCAATATTGTCATTTCATCATTAATATAATTTTCAATAATTTCTTTACTTTGTGATTCAAATGATTGACATAAGATTTGAGGAAGTACATTCATAAAATTATTGGCGACATTTTTATCATTATTTTCAATAAGAACAACCCAAGGAATATATCGTTCAATTAATTTCGGCTTATTTTCATATGCACATTTAATAACATGAAGAAAATGACTTTTTTGTTGATTGTAATAGTATAAAGCTGTTGATATAACAGCACATATATATAAAGTACTACGAAATTGTTTAGATAAACAAAAATTAAATATATTTAATTCATTATTAAAATTTTGTATAACTTTATTTACTATTCCTAAAATTTTTTGTACAAGTATTATTTCAGTTGAAGATTCATCACTATTTGTTGAAATTAAAATATCTTTTATATCATTTAATAAAATTTCAAAAGAATTTGATATTTGAACAATAGTTTTCCAATTAGTATTAAAATGTTGAGAATATAATTCACGTACTCCTTTTTTTATTGATTCTCGCGTTTGTTTACCAACTGCATGTATATCAAAGTAAATTTTTTTTAATTCATTATTATTGAGAAAGTTATAAGGTTGTTTTAATTCATCAATGGAAATCATTGAAGATTTATTCATTAGATGAAAAGTTAATGGATCTAAATTTGAAGATTCCAATATAAATTTATCACGAATTTTTAATAGACAATCATCAATTGAGATTGATTGATTTGTTGAATTATCTAAAGTTTTAAGAAAAGGTAAATAAACAAGTATATTATCACCGGATGGTAACATATCTTTATCGAGTACATCACATAAATGAGAAACCATATCAATTGATTGTTTCCATACATTTTCAGAATTAAAATTTTCTTCTATTTTAATAAATATATCTTTTAATTCATCATTAAACATTTTTCTTGCTAATTCTTTATCTATAAGAAAATTTTTATGTGTAATATTTATTGCTTTTGTTCGAAGTTTATTTTCAATATCATTAATTATTTGATTAATTTTATATCGTTCAGATTCCATTCGAGCTGAAACTTCCCATGATCGAAATATACTAATTAATTGTACTTGCATAAAACGTGATGATTGTTCTTGAATATTTTCTGTTGCTTGACATTTTCCACAATGTTCTTTAAGTCTATCGTCTAAAAATTTTAAAATACGTTCATATTCAATTTTAAATGTATTTTTAATATGATCAGAATTATGTTGTTTTTCTTTATTCATTAAAAATCGTGCAACTGTTGGAGATAAATATTCTTCAAAATCATGTCGAATATCATTTCGGATTTTATTATATTGATCACGTTCAAAAACATCTTGAAAATAAGTTAAATCAGGATGTTTTTTAATTGTTTGAAGTACTCTATTAGCAAATCCAATCCAATTTGTTGGTATACAAAATCTATCACCATTTTGTCGAATAATATCTGATGAAATATCAATAAGAAATTGACAAAGTTTTTGAACATTTATTACAAATGTTATATCAGTTGAAAATGCTGAACATTTTCCATTTAAAATTTCTAATGGATTTCGATTAAATGCTGTTGATAAAACATGAAAATTTTCTGATTGAAGATTAATAATATTATCTAATTTATTATTTTCTAAATTTATACGAACACATTCAAGAAGTGTTTTACAATAATCTTCATTTGGATCTGTTCGTTTATTAAGAATAAAATGTACTGTTGGTCTCATAACACGTGTTTCACCAAGATATTTAAGTGCTTGTGTACAAAGAACAAAAAATTTTTTTACTGTATCATTTATTTCACTTTCAACATTAACAATAACTAAATGTGATACAGCTAAACAGAAGAGAATTAATTGTTTATCATATTGTTCATCACTTTTTTGAATAGATAATAAACCTTCAGTATCAATAATAAGAATATAATCATAATCAAGTGGAATAAGTTTATTTTTGCCAGTTTTATTTTGAACATTAATTAATGTTCCATAAATACCTATAATCAAAGAATTAAAGGATTTAACTAAATTAATTTCATCTTACCTTTTGTACATCTTCCATCACGTGCTTCAAATAAAGTACCGAATAAAAAATTAAGTAATGTACTTTTCCCACTATTCTGTGGACCAATTATACTGATAACAAAAAATTTTTTATTTGGAAATAATTCAAAAACTTTAGTTAGAAAATTTCCTTGCATTTCGAAATTATCACCATCGACTATTTCAAATGGATTTCCTTCAATAATATAATCTCGATAAGTATGAATAAGTATATCTTGTTCAATATTAGATAAACTAGTTGAACCAATAATTGCATTACGCCAATGAATTTCAATTGATAATTGATCATAAAATGGTAAATCATTTTGATTGGTCTTCTTTTTATCTCTTACTTTTTTTAATTCATTTGATAATAAATTTAACTTAGTTAATCTTGATTCTGGATTTTGAAGTAAATTAAAAAATAATTCAAATCCATCACCATATGCATGAGAACCTATTCGTTGTTTTTCTTTAAATTCTGAATCAGCATTAAATAATTCAAGATTAAGTTTATAGAGTTTTTCATCTTGAAAATCTTTTTCAAATGGATTCATTTTAGCTACTTCCATTTTCTTCTTACATAAATTTGTAAATAAAGAATATAATAAATAATTTTCTTGTTTACCATTAATAAGAATAGATCGAATAGAATTGATAAAAGTCATATCTTGTTCAATGATATCTTTTTGACTATTATTTAATAGTTTTTTCAAATGTTCTTGAACTAATTCTTCATTTAAACATTGAAGTTGATCTTTATCACGAAAGATATGTTCACGTATTTCATCAATTTTTTCTTTATTCTCTTCCGTAGTTTTGTCAGTAACATTTGGTAAATAATAAATTCGACAATTAGGACAAATAGAATGTATAGTTTTAACAATTAACTGTATTTGCTCATCACTTTCATCATCAATATCACGAATAAGTAATAGAATATAACTTTGAGATGAAAGTAATTTAAGATATTTGATCACATTCGATCCATTCGAACATAAATATGTTGATGTGACATGAATGAGAAAACCATTGAATAACATTGATATTTGGCTAAGAGTTTCACTTGAAATTTGTCCATGAGTATCAGCAATATTTATAGGACGTCGTTCAACAAAATGATAACCGAAATCAATATCGATAGTACCAGAAAAATATTCATCTTGCATTGATTGTTCGAAATTACTATGAAAAAGAGTATTGATTAATGAAGTTTTCCCTTTGCATTGGCCAATACCAAAAGAAAGTAATATGGGATGATGGTAATCCCATATATGAATGATGCTAGGTATTGAACGATATTGATTATTTATAGAATCATTAGATGGTTGAATCATTGGTACAGAATTACGTTTACTTAGAAGAGATGTTAAACGTCGACATAGAAGTCGATCTGAATTCATCATGATGGTGTCGATTAATAAACGTTGACTTACACGTCGAATATTCTTTTCTCTTAAAAGTAAACGTTTCAATGGTCCACAAAAATCAGACAGATTTTGTTCACGTTTCAATAAATACATAATCGGTTGTACAGTTTCATAAATAAGTGTATTAAAGTCATGATTTGGATCGCCTTGAAATCGATTAACTATTTCAGTTGCAATATCTCTCATTGTGTTATTAATATATTGAAGTTCACCTGCATTAACAAGATATGTCGAAGTGTATCGAGCTGAATTTTCATTGTTCGTCATATTTGGTACTTTGTTTTCTATACAATAAAAATTGACAGGTTGAGAAAATTCATTCTCTTAATCAGATTTAGATATTATTTATTTTTAGTCACTTCTATATTAGAGTCGAATCTTTACCCAGGTTGAAGAATACGGCAAGGAAACGGTGGGTTCCCATTTATTCCGGGCTGAGATTCATCGGATTTTTCCAGATTCTAGCCTTTCAGTCTATGGAGTATTGGTTCTAATACTTGAACCATTTCTGATAGGTTTTCAGAAAGTTTAGTTATCATTGTCAGGTAGCCTGATGCAGCGTAAAATTCTCTATAATTATGAGTGTTTCTAAAAGACTGATTAGACTCGTTTCCAGTTTGTATATTCTATACCGTCAAAACATGTGATTTTGTAAAGAATTTTACGCTGTATCAGGCTAGCTGACAATGATAATTATATTCTCTGAAAAACTCTCAGAAATGATCCAAGTATTAGAATCAATATTTATTATGATTGAAGAAAATAAATGTAAAAGTTATTTGATGCCAATCAAAAGCGAAACTTATCTATACTCAAAATGCCTGATTCAATGTAATTTTGTGTGTTGGTCTCAACAATATACTGTGAACATCAAGTTTACATTAGATAACTACAAAAAGCCCTATATTTTACTTGAAAACAATATAAGTAATAGTCTAAGCTTCCAATTTAGATTTCTTTATAAGATACTTTGAGATAGTCATTTTCAAAGTAGATTGATCTATATATTTAAGAATGCCTTCAGAAACAAAATTATTGCTTATTATGTCAAAGAAAAACATCAGCAATATGCTCACCTATACTTTAAAAACTCCTCTCCTTGTTTGTATTTGTCTTTTCGTCGCATGTGCGACATGTATTGTTCATTTTGATTTTCCTATTCTCTGATGTAGTATAACATTCTATTTGTAAAATTTGCTACTTTTTCAGTTTTTGAGCAAGATGTTTGCCTCTATCTTGCACAAGTTGGTATGTATTAGTGTCAGCTTACTAGTTTTTCAGTAAAACTGATATTCAGTCAATCAATAGAAAAATGTTACTGGTCCATACCTACTTACAACAAACTCAATATATCTCTCTTGTCTAAATTTGACATAGACTAATTGACATTTTACTTTTACTATTTTTTTCAGCTTAAGAGTAAATATTTTGTAAGTAATTTCACCGACAATTTTAAGATAAAGAAACTTAAATGCTCAACAGTTTTAAAATTCATGAGAACTCTTTAATTTCATTAAAAAATTTAGGTTTCTATTAGCCGCGTATAGTATAATAATTTCTCAGAAAAGATCGAAGAAAAACGTCTCCATTCGAAAACTCTTTTTGGGTGGTGATCGTCGTCGCCGCTGTATTAAGATTAACGTCATGTTCGCACTAACGCCGCCTCGGCTTTTAAGCCCGGTGCACATCTCTATAACAAACCTGATTTCCAATTGATATCGGGAATATTAAGTTGTATTGGGTTTTTCATCTTTATTCGTTGTTCATGATCGAATTGAATTGTTGAAATGAGTTTATCCAAATCAACAATGACCGCTTTGATCTAAGAAAACAATAAAATTTTAAAATAAAACGAAAAGACTATTTTACTTTATTAAATTGTTTTGCCCATTCTAAATATCTTGCTTGTTCCATGCAGAAAATATAAATTGTTGATACTTGTGGTAAATTATGAATACGAGGTAGTAATTCTGTACTGAATCGACCACTAACAATAAGAATAGCTCGATCAGTTTTGAACATTTGTTCAATAGATTCTTTACACTCATTAACAGATTCAAATGTGTTAAATTGATTATGAATCTTAGCTAAAGTTTTTTGTGCACGTAAATTTTCTTCACTACTATTCACAGAAGCATCAACCCACATTAAAATAAAATGTTCATTGTCATGGTTGTTCGTTTGCAAATTTTCGGCAGATGGAATATTTGAAGCCATATATTTTTTTCAGATATTGTTACTTGAATAGTAAATTTATTTGGCTAAAATCACTTTATTGTTGGTAAAAAATTCGTTGTGTGTTTGAAATGTTCTATGAAGAGTCTCAAAATGAGTGTGGTAAGTAAATATTTACCGAGTCTGCGTGTTTTCTCAGGTATAGTGATGTCATTAAACACACATAAATTAACGAATAAAGCACATTGTGTCGAGAGATGTCCGTATGTGATGTTTTGTCTACGTATTGAGCAGTGGCGAAACGAAAATTTTCATCATGAGGCAAAGAGAGAGTAAAAGAATTCCATTCGGTTGCACACTGGAGAGTCAGACGAACATGTGGGAAAATGTTCTTTTCCAGCATAGTTTCTCATTTACGAGCATAAACTTAAATATTATTTTAAAATTCTATAATTTAACTTTAAACTTTAAAACGAAATCTTATATCTAAAGTTTAATCAAACTTTAAGTATATAAATTTTTTCAGTGTTCATCTTATCTACTGCAATTTGTACAGTTGTTTTTGCTTTTAGATTTTGAATATTTATTTAATGACAATAGTATTTTTTTTCAAATGCTTACGATGGAGTTGAAAGACAGTGATGACAAATCTACATATTTGTTTTGTGTCAGGTTGTTCGTTCTTCCGATGTCGTGCATCCCGAAACTAACGACATCATGCTGAGGAAAGAATTGCATAGAAAGCTTTTATTATTAGCGCTTTTAATTAGTTTTGTGGTCGAAATTCAACCAACATATTCTATATCATTCACAATATAGAATCTAATACGGAATGGATAATAAATTAACTAATCATGATGCTCCAATATTTATTTACAATAGACAACAATATCAGAAGTTAGTTCATTTCGATCTAGTGAACATTCATAATGCTATTATGAATCAAACCAAACTTATGTCATTGTAGATACCAATACATGTAAATATTTAATTAATAAAACAATTTTAAGCTATAATCGAAAGAATTTTTTGTAGTAAAAATAAATATTCAAGCGTTGATATAAATCAAGATAAAACTTAATTAAGACTTCCTTATCCTTTTTGAGATGTTACTTCTTTAGCATGTTCTTTTATTAATTATCATTGTTTGTACAGTCGTAATATTGATATCTATAAACTGAAATTGATTGTTGGTTATGTAATGCGCTAGATTTCTCGATTACTTTCTGTGCAGAAT
Source organism: Macrotrachela quadricornifera (assembly GCA_022393335.1). Lineage (NCBI taxonomy): Eukaryota > Metazoa > Rotifera > Eurotatoria > Philodinida > Philodinidae > Macrotrachela > Macrotrachela quadricornifera. Next base: position 1,480,790 of record JAJEKB010021931.1, on the reverse strand, counting down.
ATTCAACATATCATTACTTACTTTCGAAATGATGATTTATCTTTGTATTTTATCATATTTTCTTCATCCATGAATTCAAGAATCGTGAAAATCATCTGAACAATATGTGAAACGAATTTATTCATATATGAGAATCAAATAAATATTCAAGATATTGAAGAATTTATGATATATCTTCGAAAGAACACGTGAAGTTGACAATTATCAAAATTTATCTACATATATCTCACAAACAGATGAAAATTATTTCCATTATTAATACATAAGAGTTATTGTATTCAAAACTATTTTTTAAACAAAACGTAGCCTTAAGTCTTCTTCTTTTTCTAATGATTTAAATATATTTGAACACTTCAGACTATCATCAGATTTCGATGTAAATGTCTTACATACGCTTGTCTTTCTATGGCTTATGATCACTAAGACACATCCAAAGTTTATTGTATATACTGATGAGAAGATCAAGTAATTCGTACAATCAACTGTTTTGATGTCTATTGATAATTATTAGATCATTAAATTACATTGAAATGTTGATTTACTATTGTTTTAATTATGAAATCATTTTTCGATGATTGAATAGATAACTGAAAACTCAATTTATTTCAATAAATGTGTACAATATAATCGAATAGATATTGACAGGTAAGATCTATGTATTTATCGATTTAAAGGATATATATATATTGTGTAGCAAAGTTGACTCCATTGTCAAAATGTAAAAGTCTAAATAACATGTATAGACGCTATATTATCGTTATATGTACATGCAATGATTCTTATGATATAGAATACATGTGAACACGTTAGAGAGCTTACTATATTCGAAAATACATGCATGAAAATTTACAGGTATATAAGTTTTATATTGTCGCTTGCGAAGGCACGTACATGTTTTTGTAGAAAACTCTTGTGAGAGCATGCAGAAAATTTTTTCCAGCGATGATATTCGAATATATATATAGTTTACTTAATTAGATGAATTTCTTCATTATTCGCTCATCTATTTGCATTAGAAGTTCAATTAAAATTGATTAATATAATAACTATCCGACTGCTACTAGATATGCATGTGCATAAAAGCTAACAACAATGCAGAATTTGAAAAATTGAACAAGTTTTTTTTGAATCAGTATAATGTAGTTATAAGAGAAATATCGAACCACTTTTTTATAAATGAAATCGAACTGAACCAAACCTGAACTAATTTTTTGCGAGATAGCAGAGCGCAATCTAACCTTAAATGATAAATAATTGATTAAATTATCACTGAATTGAAAAAATATGATGCCGTTAGTGAAGATGAGACGAACTTTCATTAATTGTTTTACATGTTTAATTCAATCTCCATATATAACAGTCTGTTTTTTCTCTTCTTAGGAGAGGATCCATGAGCCCATCGAGCATCAGGCCATATATCGAAGCACTCGGCAAATTTTTTTTTTCATTTAATAGTCTCATTTTGTTCAGCATCATCGAAAATCACCAAATCCAAACTTTTAGCACATTTGGAAGAGTTAGTGAAGAGTTAGTTCAATTTTAGTGTCAAACATTCACGAGGTCATTGAAGGAATATCATCAAACCTCGTGCTCATAAACTTGGAGTATTTTTAGTTACTAAGAAATTAATGAAATTTTTCGTGTTATATACCAAAAGATAGATCGTCGAAAGCTGAACAACATTACCTTTTTACATATTATGTTTGCATGGATTAATACAGGATTATTTGCCAAATACTGTTCATAGGTGACCATTTTTTGAACGAAAAATATGGCAATTTTTGAGAGTATATTGACTGCCATTCAGTCATAGTATGAGTACTCAGACTGAATTTGACATATTTTGTACAACTTTTTCTCCTCTACGAAATAGTTAAAAAACCATCGAAAAAGTTCTGTCACCAATGACGTCAAAAATGGTCCATAATGTGGGCCAAATAGATAGCATTTTTAGAAAAAAAATTGTTATGGATATTTTTTTTAATGAAAAATGAGATATTTTTTAGGATATGAAGTGTCTAGAGCATTTTCAACATAGATATCGTAGATTTCGTCGAGTATCTGTCCTATACAAAATAAAAGAATCAACACTATTTGTATTGACTTGTTATACAATCAATAATTAGATCTGATACCATTATATTGATATATGAAATGTAGACCAATTCTAAACGTTTAGTGCACGCAATAAATTTTTTCAAACTGAACCAACACGATAAGCCATACGTATGGTTTTGCGAATAGATAAAGAAAAAATTGAAAGGACAGAAGAATATTTATATGTGGGTAAATCCGTGGGGATTCTACCACTTTTAAGGAAAAAATATTTTTCCAATTTTAATAGTCTAGTTAGACGTAACGTCGTCGAAAATGATTTAAAGTAATAATTAAAACCTTTTTGGACATGTAAAATGTGAATAACAACATCATTTTTTAGGAACATCTCACACATATAAAGGGTATCCTATAATGAATTGTTAATGATATTTTTCATACTTTTTCTTGGCATAGGAGGCTGAAATTTTTATCACATATATATCTAATAAAGATCTTTTATTTCTGAAAGTTTCAACTCTCTAGCTAAAACTACTGATGAAATACATTGACAAGACTAAAATACATAAATTTTCTTACTAAATTTTTGCATATTTTTATTGTGAAATTATTGCAAAAATCAAGTACAAAAATTCCTATTTCATTAGTAGTTTTAGTTAGAGAGTTGAAACTTTCAGAAGTAATAGATCTTTATTAAGTATACATGCGATAAAAATTTCAGTCCTCTATGTCAAGCAAAGGTATGAAAATATCATTAACAATTTATTATCAGTTATTATGAGATACCCTTTGTATGGATGAGGTGTTCCTAAAAAATGATGTGGTTCTCCACATTTTACCTGTCCAAAAAGATTTTAATTGCTACCTTAGATCGTTTTCGACGACGTTACGTCTGACTAGACTATTAAAATCAAAAAATAGCTTTCTTTCCGGATATTGCCATAGAATACTCTACCCCCCTCAAGTGGTAGAAACTCCACGGATTCACCCTAAACTGATCTTGATCTTATTCGATTTTTTCTCTTCCTATTACGTAATTGCAAGGGTGAAGAACATAATCGATATGAAGCATTAGAATGAATCAGTAGAGTGAGCTTCAGTAGGTGCATGATGTTAGCGCCAACCCATATCATACAAAAAAACACATTTAAGCAATTATATTCTTCGTTTCTTGCATAAAAATTATTCTGACGGATATATACATCGTTAACAAACAAATAGTTAATAAAAACTAACCTCAGATTCGGAATCCCCATCGGCAATTACCTCTTGGTCAAATTTTATGGAAAATAATCCCTTTTATCTTCGTCTTATTCTTGGACCAATCAGTGAAGTGCGGACACACAAGCAAGCAAGCAAGCAGACAATGTATGTTTGCAAGACTGTTCTCTACAAGAAAACGAAGAGACTTAGAATTTGAAATTAAAGAAATTTCTATATATTTAATCTAGAAATCGATGTTATTGTTATATTCTGTCTTAGATGATGGACTTGAAGTTTTAGGTAGATGAAATGTCTATATATTCAATATAGGAATGGCCTCTTTCATTTTGATGTCCCTTAGTTGATAGGCATAGAGTTTGAAATAAAAGAAATTTCTATAGAATGAGTGTAGAAAGTGACTTGGTTGTTTTTATCTATTTTATATGATAGATTTAGCGTTGCGTTCGAGGAGATGGTTACGTGTGAGGAATGAAAAGAATTGGGTAAACAAGGATCGGTTGATATGTAGGTGGAAAAATTTAGATCGATAGTATTACGTAATCGTTTGAGTGAGATGGCTTGAGGTGGAGGAATGTTTTGCATAGCTGAGAGCGACTTTTGGGACCTCAGAAACCTATAGTGGATTTTCGGCATCAGGGGTGAATTTATTGGTCTTGTTTGGTTAGTTTTGAGTTTCTATATGGTTGAAAGCCCCATCTCGAAAACTCGGAATGGGTTTCAGATAGTAACAAATTCGGAAACCCAAATTGCGTTTTCAGGTCATACGTTTTTTTAGAGTGTCCCATTCTGTCATTGTGCATTTGCTAATATGAAGTCAAATGATCAATATGTTGCGACAAAGACGATGAGAAACATACATTTGAAGTAATTTTTAATCGATTGGCTACAGAAAAATTCGACTGAAATCGATCAAATATCATATGCTGCAATGGAAATTTGTTTGTATGTAAAAAAACGATTGTTTTTATTCTCTTCAACATATTTATGTAATGTGGAAAAAAATATAAAAAACCTCTGATAATCGACCAATAGAAAAAAAATTATTGCAAACAACCAATTCATCACTCGTCGTCATACAATAAAAAAACTACAAAAACAAAAATAAAGAAATTTAATTATGCTGTGTATCAAAAGAATAATCTTTCCCTCTGTAAAGTATTCCACAACGTAATCCTATAATGAATTTTGAAAGTTCCTTTTCATAAGTCACATTCTTCTGGAATACACAACAATATATTCACTATATAGTAAAGCATTTTTCCTTTCTTTCAAATCATTTGTCCTGTTAGTAGAAATGATTTATCTGCTATAATAAAGGATTTTTCTCTTACTTATTCATTTTTTTCATTGACATTATATATATAAAATAAACTGCTTTTCGTAAATTTGTGATTCATTGATGTGCATTATGAGACGAAGTGGAATATTTTTTGATCTGAACGCCAAAATTCTGCTTGAAACAGTCATTTTTCTCACCGATCAGATTATTGTCCACTGCTGCACCACACACATCGAACGTATATATATTTTTCGAAAATTTTGAAAATTTTGAACATAACTTTCCTCAGCGTCATACTTATTTATACAAATTAGTGTGTAAATCATCACGAAAATTAAAATTACATAGAGCTCTTATAAAGTTATTTTTTTCCTTTCTGCATGTTTAATTAACGAAAGGTTGCTCTGTTCGGAAGCACATGGAATCATATTGTGCAGCGACGCAGCGAAGAAATAACAAATCAAAATGAATGAACATACAAATGCGCTTTTAATACCATACTACTTACTGATGTAAAAAAAATGATAAAAAATATTATTAAAATTGACTATTACAAGAAAATCAGGAAAAATTGATTCAATATCACATCTTCTGATTCATAATGACCAAATTTTTTGATTTTAATGGATTTCTCAAATGTTAATCTATTAATATTAATTAAGCTATCAAAAACATCGAATTTTAAGACGGGCAAAATATCTGATTGGCTTGATTAAAACCTGTTTTAAATAAAAAAAATCAATTTAGTCAAGACAATCAGATATTTTGCCTGTGTTAAAATTCGATATTTTTGATGCCTTAATCAATATTGATAGATTAACATTTGAAAAATCTATTAAAATCAAAAATTTGGTAATATTGAATCAAATTTTCCTGATTTTCTTGTAATAGTCAATTTTAATAATATTTTTTATCATTTTTTTTACATCAGTGAGTAGTATGGTATTAAAAGCGCATTTGTATGTTCATTCATTTTGATTTTTATTTCTTCGCTGCGTCGCTGCACAATATGATTCCATGTGCTTCCGAACGGAACAAATCTTCATTAATTAAACATGCAGAAAGGAAAAAAAATAACTTTATAAGAGCTCTATGTAATTTTAATTTTCGTGATGATTTACACACTAATTTGTATGAATAAGTATGACGCTGAGGAAAGTTAGGTTGGAAATTTTCAAAATTTTCGAAAAATATGTATACGTTCGATGTGTATGGTAATTTCTCATCCTCACTCTTATCCTTAGGTACGCAAATGAGTAATCAAGAAATTAGTCATTTTCCGATTACTCATCAAGAAGTTGGTCTTTTCTGATTATTCATCAAGAAGTTGGTCTTTTCTGATTACTAATCATCAGAACGAGAAAGGAGAATGAGAGACTACGAGTATAGATAGAATATAGAAGAAAAAGAAGACTAGCACACAACTTGAAAAAGTATTTCAAACGCTTCGCTTCTTTAAATAGTGTTGATTAGTGATGTATTAACTGTGTTGCATGATGCTATTTATTTCTGTTTTTTTTTCGTAACATGCTAATGTTTACAATCGCATTACTCTTTTGTAGTCAGATATTTCCATATAATACCAATGCTGCCACATTGTTTCAGTCGCTTTCGCTAATAACGATACCAAATCTGTAGTCGACCGTATTTAATATCGTACAACCCCAATACCACATTTATCTGAAAAAATTTCTTTTATTCGGATCATCTTCATGTATGAGTCTATCAAATGGTGAAAGAACAGTCTTTTTTCTGAAATACTTCTCTTGAGTGAGGAGCGATATAAAATCAACATGTCCTTGCGTCGTTATTAATTTTAAGAAATGTTAAATATAGATGATATTATGACATTTTTATGCTGTTTAGGCCGCTTCAAATAGTCAAAAAAAAGTGAGCTCCACATTTAAACTCTAAATTTGGAACTCACTTACGTATCAACTTTTCACGAACTAATTCATGAGAAACTACTGAGCTCCCCAAAAAACCTTTAGTCCCAAAATAGAACATTTGGATCCGAAAATGGTATTCCCAAGGGGATAACAGCGGATCCTCGAATCCTTTGGATTTGCTGGATCCTTGGAACTGAAAGGATCCAAACTGGAATGCAAAAGAATCCGGAGCATCCAAGAGGATCCAAAAGAATCCAAGGATCCACTTTTTCTCCCCTTGAATATTCCCATGACGAAACATTGGAATTTTCAGGCTTAAAATCCAATTGTTCTGCTTTGGGAATGATACTTCTGGGGTACAGAGTTCAAAGGTTCTGTTTTAGGACAAAAAAAAATTGGGGCAGCTTAGTAGGTCCTCACGAAGTATTTCGTGAAAGTCGATGCATAGGTGAGCTCTGAATTTGGAGTTCACACACTCTGGAGTTCACTGCTTTTTGATCGCTTCAAATGAACAAATTTGTTGACATATTCGATTGTTCATGTCTCTTGAATCGAATCGAATATCATGTTTGAATTAATGCATCTCAATTGAAAATATTCACTGTTCACTGCATTTCGCATTTCATTCACTATTAGAACTTCTAGTTTCGAATCTCGTCCCATACATGTAGAGATAGAAAGAACCAGCCATGTAAGAAAATCCTTTTGGAGCCGGCCTAATAACAACACAAGGACATGTTGATTTCATATCGCTCCTCACTCAAGAGAAGTATTTCAGAAAAAAGACTGTTCTTTCACCATTTGATAGACTCATACATGAAGATGATCCGAATAAAAGAAATTTTTTCAGATAAATGTGGTATTGGGGTTGTACGATATTAAATACGGTCGATCACAGATTCGGTGTCATTGTTAAGAAAATAACTATATATTAATTCACAAATAGTCGGTCGTAAGCATATAATGTAAACGATGACAATTGAAAGTCTTGAAATTTGAATCATGTACCCATTTCACTACTGATAAGCTTACCATCATGAGTATAAGAGATTTGTTCTACTGATAATAAAGATGACTTTGGATTCCTTGTACATCATATTGAACTACGTGAACGTTTTAAAGTCAGGAAGCGACATAATCAATTCGTTGCTTATTATTTTACGAAATGAGAATTTTCTCTCGTCTATATTTCATTTAGAATATTTTGCCGATGAATCAATTCAGTGTTCCAAGACGTCAAAGTTCTATAGTGTCTCATGACTGGCACTTACGTGGAAACAAATACAAGAAATGGGCATTACTTTTTGGCAACAATAATTATGAAGGTAATTGACATATCATGTGTTTTTCATTGTGCCAGTGTTGAACATAAGGGTATCGTATTTTGGTATGTGTAGCTATAGCTCAGAGTTGGCTAGCATGCATAGGGGAGTTGACTCGTCATTTTGTTCATAGTCAGCCTTGCATTACAGGAACACACTTCACCTCACTCATACATTTTCTCATGATATTCTTTAGCAAATAAACTTCGGTGCTGTGTAAATGATGCCCACGACCTGGGTACAGCTTTGCGAGATCTCAATTTTAATGTGTATATTATGTACAACAAGAAAGCTCAAGAGATGATACAAATTATTTTGGAATTCGCTTCAAAAATATCTCGTAATGATCTGGTTGTCTTCTATTTTGCCGGTCATGGCTGCCAAACAAACGGAAAGAACTACGTAACAGGAATAGATAATGTAAAAATAGGTGTTCATCATATTCTAAGTTTAATTATGAAACAAGAACCATATGGTACTGTGATATTCCTCGATTGCTGTCGCAATCATCGTTACAATGGCATGGCACAAATTGATGAACGAACGCTAAAGAACACTTACATTGCTTTTCCATGTCAAGCAAACAAAAGCTCTGAGGAAATAGCGGGCCATCGAAACAGTTATTATACAAGTTGTCTTCTAAGGTAGGAAATGCTGCCATTATCAAAAAGCTTCTAATAGTTAGATGAAAAAGTCACCCTTTTCTATGAACAAATTTTACAATCAAGAGGTAATCACATTTGCTTTCATGGAAATTGAGCTCATAAGAAAGTGGAACATATGAATCTTGCATATATCTGATATGATAGAAGCTACAAGAACCAATGGAGATTCGGTAGATGCATTCACCTTGCATAGCATACAGTATAGGTAACCGATGCCAATACGAATTGCATAAATTTTGATTCGACTCGATCCGGTTTGGCTGAAGGATACATTCTAAAATATGCATTATGATAAATACGGAAAAAGCTTCCAACTGCGTTGAATTGCGTAAAAAACAATTTCTCGGTTCTATGAAACCTTTGAAGGTTTTTCCACTGAACACACGACAGAAACTTTACCCTACAAAACCTTTTTGTGTAGTCAAAAAGCGAGTGCACTCTATTATCAGTCAGGGTGTTCGTCCGTTTACACTATAACTCTTCACAACTACATCCGATTGTAATGAAATTTTGTACACAAAATTTTCTGATCAATATCTCGGTCGAGTTAGGAGATGAAAATATTTCACCAGGAAATGGTTGAGTTATTGCAAAAAAATGTCATTGTTGACCAGACCATTTCTGAAGGAGGTACAAGGCGATTTTTTCAAAAAAATATTTTTTTCAGAATTATTTAAAATATATATGAACCGACTCAATTTTTAACGCTGATTTCGAATTTGATATTAGGCTTGAACCAAACCGTAGTGTTTTAAATTAAAATTTGCCTAAAGAGGATCCCAAAATGCATAAAAATTGCATCCAGAAATCAATTTACCTAGATATGTCTTAGATGACCAGTAGTTTTGGGATTTCTCAAATGCCTGGTTGTGTAGCTAGTCAAAAGGATTATCGAAAGGTAAAAACCCGAACTCGATAGCTATTTATATTGGTGATTTATTAGGAAAATACTGATACCTATATCTATCATATATCTCTTGTAGATTCATGAGGTTGATAATGAACGGAATCTCACTAGATACAAGTACAAATCTATCCTGAGATAACTCTTCCTAACTAGTTTTTCTAGCTGAACACGAATCTGAACTCAGTTTTTGTGATTTCTAAAGAAATTGCATCACTCTGGGAGTAGAGTCAATGGGCACTAAATAGGGTCGCCTGTAGTAGGATCCGTGCTAACTTAGCTTCCCGGTTCTTTTTATCCTTACAATTTAGTGTCAAGAGATGTGTTTTGACGAGACCTATGTCTGGCAGAAAAAGAAGTCAAGGACCTTGTGCACAACGTGAGAAAAGTCCAAAATACTACCTCCCTGGAATGTAATATTTCTTAGGATTTACGCAGTTTTTGACCTATAGCACTTCTTCTATCCCATATCGTACTAACTTGAGCAGAATGAATTTGTAGACTAAACTGTGTTTTGTCAAATTAAGACGTTTCCGAGCTCAAACGGCCAAGCCGTTTACGAGACAAGGCCAAAATGTTGAGCATAGACTCAAGATAGCTCGTTTTTAGACAGTTCGATCAAAATCAATTTATCGTCAATTCTTTCTACTTTTGAAGTACACATAACCCTCAGGTTTAAATCCAAGATTTTCACATTTATTTAATATAAGACAAAATTAAAATTAAGAATAAATTTGCTTTTACTAATTGAACATACGGCAGAGATGAGGGTGGTTAGGATTTTTTGACATCCGAATCAAAATGGTTCGGAAACTTTTCAAACTTATTCAACTAATCCGAAATTACATTCAAGATACCTGCACCCAGTTGAGGCCAATTGAAAAACTACTTAACTGAATCGAAGCAAACCGATATCAATTTGAATAAATCTCAAGCGCCGAACAGGCTCGAATCGAATTTGAAATATCGAATATTTCTTTCAGTCTGTGTTAATCATCAACATTTTTGAAGCAATGAAACGACGAGGATGTGAGGGTGGAAGCGGGGAAAGGATGAGGGTAAATGAAGATTTTCATTTTTATCCTCACTTTCAAGATAGTTTGTGTCGTTATAGCGCTTTTACAATAGAGCACGGCAAGTTTGATGATTGCTTGATAAACACGCAGGGCAGAACAAAATAGCGGACGAAAAAATTTGTGCATGGCAGAGTAGAATATATGTTATTGAAGTTTGAGTTGGATATGGTTGAAGTTATCAAAATAACGTACCATCCAATGTTCTACCTAGAACTCATTATCGAAAAAGAGAACGGGATAGTTTATTAAAATACTTTGTAAAATAACAAATGTAGACAACAGAAGAGAGAATAATATCGACACTAAATTCATGGAGAGTAGAGGTCTAAATATAAAGTATGGATAGGACGAATCATTCATAGCCAACGAGTGAGGGTCCCCAAGTGTGACGATCCTTTTCAAATCTGGTTTTGGCCATTTTATAGCGCTTAGTGAGTACAACATGTGATATAAAGGGGTCATCCCCATACTGGGCTTTTAAGGAACTGCAAGGTATCACAAAGGGTGTCCCATAATAATTGTGGGTGAATTGTTAATAATTTTTTTCATAGATACTTTATCTCGTTGTAGACGGCTGAAATTTTTATCGCATATATGACTAATCAAGTTCTTTTGTTTTTGAAGGTCTCAGCTATAGCTATAGAGCTGAAACCTTTAGAAACAAAAGATCTTGATTAGTCATATATGCGATAAAAATTTCAGCCGTCTACAACGAGATAAAGTATCTATGAAAAAAATTATTAACAATCACCCACAATTATTATGGGACACCCTTCGTAATATCTCGTAGTTCCTTAAAAGCCCAGTATGGGGATGACCCCTTTATATCACATGTTGTACTCACTAAGCGCTACAGAATGGCCAAAACCAGATTTGAAATGGATCGTCGTATTTAGAGATTTTCTCTCGGAAGTTATGAGAAGTCATAGGGAAAAATTTGTGGTAAAGGAAATCCACAACAACGCCAAACATATTTTAATGTCATCTTCCGATCATCCAATCAACAAAGTGGAAATATTGTAAAAGTGTCTACGAGTAACTTTAACTATATGGAACTTGTTATTTAATATCTCAAATTACCTCTAAAACTTGACTTCACATACACTGTAATCCGATATTTTTTATTATCCTCATCCATCCAATATTACACTCGATGACTTTCTTGTGATATTTCCATGTAAATATTGTTACTTTCTGTTGACTTGACGTTTCTTTTTTAAAAAAATCTATAATCTTGACAGTCCTTATTCGAAGCCATTGACGCGCTCTAAAATCTGATTGCTACAGGCTTCAAAGATCGACTAGAATAGTTAAAAATTTTGATGGTTGGAATCTAAGTCAGAACATGCTTATGGAGCTAGAGTTAATCCTTGTAAGATTTGCACGAGACTCGAACCATACTTAGTAGAACCAGAAATGCACTCTTCAGACAGACAGAAATTTTAAAAAACGCGTTTGAAAGCACGCTCAAGACCATAATTATGAGCTAAACATACTCACTAATAAAACATAAGAAACATCGTTTTTGGAGTGTATTTGGCATTTTTAAAAAGGGCAAGCTTGATTTTTCACAAATAAATTAGAGTTAGACAAAGGTATTAAAAGCATGTTGCGGAAAGACATGCAGGCTAACGCTTTCTTTACCATTTTCCAAAGCCTAGACATTTAGTCTAGGGAATAACCCAATGAAAACTTTGTATGTATGAATACATTTTAATAGAAGCGCAAAGTCAAGGTAGAAAAAACTCAGATTTCATCACTCAAAATCTTTCCAATATTTTAAATCTTGGAACCTATTTTTCATCCTTTATATTGACTCTTACTCTACTAATACCAAAACGATGATATTCTCAAGCTCGAACTACAGATTCTAAGATGTTTCATTCTGTACCAATATGATCATAAAACAATAGCACACTATGTCCGTAAAAAGAACTTCTTTTATCAAATGTTTGATGACTTAATTTTAAGAAAAAAATTGCTTAGTCACAACGTACCTTAAGTCACAATTTGACCTAGAATAAACATAGATTCACGCTACACTATATTATAGAAGATAGGTATAGACCTTGGTTTGAAAACATTCATCAATAAAAGTCTTTGAAGGCAATAAGTTTCATACAAGCACTTATCCTAACTGTTGGTTGATCAAACGACGAAAGCATCATTTAATAACTTATACGAGCTAGAAATTATTGAAAAATGGTGCTTTTTAGCAAAAGAGTACGAAGCACTACCAAACTAAATAAATATATTGTATTTTAGATATATCAAGCGCCCCTGTAATGTTGCAGAGATCCTACGACTTACTACCAATCGGGTTAAAAGAATCACTAATGAGAGACAATGGCCTGCGATTTACTCGTCTTATGCACAAGACCACAGTTTAAAACTGTACACTCAACCCAAGATAAAAAGTAAGATTTTTGTTAGAGAATATATAAAGCATTCGATGAAAACTTTTATAGTTTTTCTGTTCATTTAATGCAAAAATGCATCAGTGGTATAATCCCATTAAATTGGGTAATGAGAGCTAATAGTCATAATATTCATAGGATATTTAACTTAAGAGTAGCGGTTTACCGCGAAACACCATTACTCTAATAGCGATGATTTATTTATAAGCCGAAGAATTATATATATTCAAAGTTAAGGAATGTGAATGAATTTGGGGCGATGACCTTAACAGTATCTACTTTAGTATAACTATATGTTTGAAATTGAGAAATTCGAGCGGATTTAGGATAATGACTTTATAGGTATTCAGTTGCTATATCATAACTTTGGTAGGTATCAAAATGAATATGCTGAAAATTATCACCCCAAATTCATTCAAATTCCTCAACCTTAAAGTTGTAGTTATGTAAAATAGATACTGTAAGGTCGTTACACAAATATTTAATTTAGGAAAGTCATTACCGAGTGTAGTGGGGTTATAAGATCGCTCCATAAATATCTACATCTGCTAACCCCGAAGTTTGTTTTCAAATACATATAAAGGAAATTGATTATAACATCATAGTATATTGGCATTATATGTATTAGTTTATCGTTAGAATTGACACATGTAACTAGCAGTTAGTAATAGCAGTATTATTCGCCGTTACTGATATATTTTACTTGTAGGGGTGCCCAAAATCAAACCACAATTTGTATTACCAGTATATAATAAACGTCATCATAGGCGTGAACGTATTGAAAGTAGCTCAACTTACAGGAGTTCAAGTGAAAGCAGTTCAAGTGAAAGTAGTTCAAGTGGAAGATGGAACAAGTACCGGTCATCGGCCGGTTCGGTCCGATTCCGTACCAGTAAAAAGCCGGTCTACAGATTCAAACCGGTTTACTGCACTGAAAGTAGCTCAACTTACAGCAGTTCAAGTGAAAGCAGCTCAAATCGAAGTTGGAACAAATACTGGTCATCAGCCAATTCGGTCCGATTCGGCACTGGCAAAAAGCCGGCCTACAGGTTCAAACCGGTCTACTTGTCAAAAAAAAGGTCTACTGGTCAAAGAAAGGTCTACCGGTCTGAATCAGTATACTAGATGGCAATATTTTATGTACAATCTTGAAAATAAACTATAACAGAACATTATCCAAGAACTGTGATGTAAAATGAACAAGTTTTGCGTTCTGTGGACATTTTTAACAAAATAAATTAATCGAGGGCAATCAATAGATTACTAATAGATTGGTGCGGTCTATTTCTTTTGGACCGATACCAATGTACAAAAAAGTAGAGCGGTTCCATCTCTGGTTTAAGGGACAGCAGCTCAAATGAATGCACATGTTGAGGAGTATGAGGATGAGACTAACTTTCGTAATCTAGATTTCATGTCAGCAGACAACGATAAGGAGATAGAACATTGAATCAATGTAAGTATTATCAAGAAGGAAATAGAATAAAAATAGATCAAACAGTTTTTGGTCATTTCGAAATTAAGAATTGTTGAGACAATTTCAATGGAAAGCTCTTAAGCCACAATAGCACTTTTATGTCTAGTTTAATTCATCGTTGAGATTTTGATTCTGCTAATGTCCATATTGTCAGAATAATTCGGTTGAGAAATAAAGTGATGGTTAGTCTAGAAGATGAAGTATTGGAGATCGAAATAGTAATCACTCACAATATTTTTGATTGATATTAGTTGCATTCTTTGTTAAAAGATCATAATGCTCATTGATAAATAACATTCAACTTGGTTTGTATCTGAATAATCATCTAGATAGATAATACGATGATGCATGTTCTCTCCCTTGAGACCTTTTTCTTTTCTCTTCTCGTTATAATACACGTTCGAGGAAAGAATCTCATTTCAGGTAGTTTCTCTATTTTTCATTTCAGGCATCTTGAAACGGAAATAAATAGAAAATAATTTTTTTAAATATTGAAATTCCTTTAAATACGAAACTTTTTATACTTCATCGAACTTAAAAATATTTTTCTTAATTTCGATTTTACGACAATCATTTAGACAATTTTTAATATGCATAATTTTTATTCAATATTCATTTTTAAAAAAATCCCTTTTGACTTGTTCAAGCGTTTCCACGAAACATAATACTTTAATTGATAAGCTGATTAGTTTTCTGATCAAGGTTGAAAGACATGTTTAGAGATATCACTATGACAATCATGCAAAAGTAGAATTTTATATGTTATTAAAGCAACTTAGGTTCATCATTCCACTCGACAAAAATTACGCCCTAAACTGTCTTGAACGATGAAAAACAGACATTGTTGTCCACTGCTTTTCCACCGTTTTACGTGAGCTATCTTGAGGGGTGAATATACATAAGAGGATTCCAAGCTACTAACGACGATCGTTTTGAACCTTGCTTAAGGGTTCATCATCAGGTAAATTTGGAATCAGAAGCAAACTACATTAGTTTCTATCCCAAAAGTACAGAAAGTTATAAAGGTCAAGAGAAGACCTCCAATGTCTCTCTAGTATTAAGATATAATTTATTGTCATAGTTAAATCTTATATGGTGAGTAAAGCAAACCAAGATCCAGATTTCGTACTTCCTAAAGGGACTCATCAATTAGTTTTAACTCTGACATGTTCATTCAAATTATTCCATATAAGATGAATTGCGATTATGAATATTCTGGTCTAGAATATAGGAAATTTAGTATGAATATGTGTATAGGATTAGTGCTATTGTGATAGATTTCATTTTCAAGAGGAAATGATTTTAAATGATGAATATTTTTGATACACAAAAAACGTTTAAATAGATATAATGTTTAATGTTTAGTGAGACGCTTGTTACAGATTTTAATTGGAGTGTATTTTTGATATATGCGTTTCAATTCCTAGTTTTACATAAAGACTTCGACGAATAAGTTCCTTTGTGAGATTTGGATTATTACGAGTACCAATGATAAGTTTTGTTTCTACCACTGGTGTTTGTTTAAATAAATCGTTCCAGTTTTTATGTATCGTTGATTTGTAGTTGGCAAAACGTTGCTTATATGTATAATTAAGAATTAATGGTTTTAATGAGTTCGAATGTTCTCGGCATTTTACTAATTTTAATTGCACTAACGAATCAGATGAAGATTATTCTTCATTGTAATTCATTTGACTGGTCATTCTCAGAGCGCGTACACATTCATTTCGTGTCGATAGTGCTATTAATTGTTGACGTAGTTGATCATATTCGTCTGCATCATGAATCATTGGTACAATTGATGTTGAGGTTACTTTTTTTATATCGAGAAATTTTTGAAAATATCGATGAATATATCTAGGCTGGTAGCTATAACACAGAAAAAAAATAGAAATATTAGTCTTTGATAGAATCGTAGATGCACTACCCATTATATAATAGCATTAATTTAATGATTCGTCGTTCATCATTAAATTCTTTCAATGTGAATGAACAACGTATAGATCAAAGAAGAGCTTTTCTAATTATATTCTCAAATATATGACATGGATGATCAGATTTAAATAATACAACATAAGGTTCAGCTGCTTGTGTATGATAAACAGATGTAGTTAAGTTTCCATCTTCATTTCTTATTTGAACATCAAGAAAAGACATACAACTATGAATATTATAGGTTAATTTAATATTTGGATGAAATTTGTTAACCTCTTCTAACATTACTCGTAGTTTTTCAATGAAATCATTTGATGTGAAAAAGATATCGTCAATATATCTAGAAAATACAGAAAACTTAAAGGAATAAAAGGAATGTATGTCGAAATGTGTTGTATCGATATTGAGGGCTGTCAAAGATCCAGAAATTGTCCATTTTACCCAATGTCCCTCAGTGAATAGAAGGATTTTAGTAATCGGGAAAAATAACAGTGCCTGCTACACTGATAATATGTTTCGCTGTTCCATTGTTCAACGGACTTTTCACTTTCCTTAACGAATATTAGATCCATTCTACTAACCTAAAGCGTCATTTTCCTATAATCAACAGGATTTTTGTTTTATTGATGTGTTATCATTATGTTTTCCAAGAGGACTTTTCTATTTCTTAGCGGACTTTTCTTTTTGTTTAGCAGATATTACGTCCATTTTACTAATTTAAAGCGTCACTTTTCTACAATCAAAAGGATTTTTCTTTTATTGATGTGTTATCATTATGTTTTCCAAGAGGATTTTTCTATTTCTCAGCGGACTTTTCTCTTCTTTAGCGGACAATTATGTCCATTTTATTAATTTCACACATCATTTTTCTATAATCGATAGAATTTTTGTTTTTTTCATACGTTCCTTTTTTTTGTAGGAAGATATTTCTATCTCTTAGCGAATTTTTTTTAACCGGAAGATATAAAGCTCACTTTACTAACTTCAAACGTCATTTTTCTATAATCAAGACGATATTTCTTTTTTTTTTATATTTTATTTTCTTTAAGAAAGTTTTTCTGCATTTAATAGATTTTTCTTTTTAGTCAACGAACTTTAAATGTACTTCTTTCAAACTAAATAAAAACATCCGCTCATTAAAGAATAAAATGCTGATTAAATGTATTTTTAGTTATTTTTTTATTATATGAATATATTAAAGATGGCGCGAAAACAGTTAATAAAACTGTTGTATTACTTATATGTTTAAAACTAGTTGTGTGTGTACCAAAACGCTAGTTCTATCTATGTTTCGTTCTTCACACTAGTGTATAAGGAAAATGAATGACGTTTACGTGAAACGAGCGTTATATGATAGAGTCTATTTTTCTTCTGGAGTATGTGTTTGTAAACTAATGGATGCTTTACTCGTGACTTATTCTTTTTGATATGGAGCAGAATGGAAGACAGAAAGATTATTTCTATTGAATTGTCACTACATTAACCGATTTCTATTTCATCCGTACTTCATTTTTTTCCTTTGATACGTGTATACATTTATCATTCAAGCGAGTAGCTGCCTAATTCGAGTTCGAATATAAATGAAATTTTATAATTATAATTTGAAGGGGGGTTACCCTGATGTAGCCAAAAAGCCAAA
>JAJEKB010021931.1:1385624-1437908 GCA_022393335.1 Macrotrachela quadricornifera | reverse complement strand
AAAATAAACTTTACGGTAGAGCAAAACAAACATTGCCACGATGAGCAGCAATGTGGAAAACCTATAAAGGCATCGTGTGGGAACATGTATCGAACAAAAAAGCATGCTTTCCGGGCCGAAAACCTTGTTTTTCACAGGTTTTGCTGTAGGAGCTGCAGCATTCGAACGGAACGTCGTAGAAAGCTGCGGTTTGCGTAGAAATGTAGAGAAGACTCTTGCGCATCAAATGCATTTGTCCAAAACAAAACCCATCATGTCTTCTATCTTTAGCATGCCTGGCTTGCACAGGTTTGCCTGAAACCCCCCCTCAGGCTTATGGGGAAAATTTTTTTTTTACATATCCTTACGTGCCCCGATCTTGGCTACGCAACAAAAAAAACCCGACCTCAATAGCTGTTACCATTCTCGAGTTATTCAACTTACAATCACTCGCCTTCTATTTTGAAATGGATAGTAATTTCTTATATATTTCGATACCAACTCTGATAATAGTGAAACCAACAACCCTAACAGTTCTATTCATGAACTAATACAGAAATATAGGGGTAAATATTCTTCAACGTTCATGCAAAAAAGAGAAAAAAATGACTACTTTTGCAGCAACATTTATAAATGCTCGTGCAAAATCACAATAAATGGTAGTTGGTTTCAAACCAACCCTTTTTCTAAATCCTATTCTTTTTAAACATAGAAAAATTGCTTTATGTTTCGTGTCGTCCATTATACATAAAAAAAAAACAAACAGAAACAGCTAGAACAAAATGAAAACATGAATGAAAGATAAATTTCAATCTAACTAGTGCAGCAATTCTTTGTCTTCATAGCTGATTCATATAATTATATATTTTTTTCTCTCTCATCGACTAATATGCATATCAAGTTTATTCTTTCTCCAACGTTTGTTTCCTTCCCTCCTATATATATTCAGAACTTTGATTGAAAAGAAAAAAAATACAATATTTATATTTTCTTCATTCTGCCCTACATGGATGACATGTAGTGGTGCGAATAACTTAGGTGAGATTTTCAATGTACCATTGGCAAATAATGTTTCCGAATGATATAGCACGCGTAGCTGTTTATCCAATGCAAATATCATCACACGCTCTACATAAGTATTTTTACGTTTATTGTATATTAGAAAATTTTCATGAGTATACATCGCTTGATAAATTGGTGGTAGGTCGAATTTTTGATCATGCGATAATAGTGATATGATTTTTGTCCTAATTTATATAGACCAGTTTAAAGAACAAAGAAGGAGTATAAATAAAATTAAAGTTGAAGAAAGGAAATTAATTTTACATATCAGTGCGAACTAGAAGAGGCGTTGGCCTATCTACTTCGACTGATAAGGTTACCTTTCTATATTCTTCTAGAATGATAATTTTAATCGAAATATGTTTATCAAGAACACGAGTTTTATTTTAAATAAAATTTCAGGCTTTTCTGTTTCATTTGAGTCATGTGCATGAGAATGATATACTTCGTTTCAGTAACTAAATTCATCTGTTGTTTTTGAAGTATTAATAGCAGTTTTATGATTCTAATCTCCACAAACACTGTCAATGTAGTTGATACCAACCTCTCTAATCAATGCCACTGTAATACTTCAATTATTTAGCATTCACTGGATACTCACTAATTGGTGAAAGTTCATTCGACATTCGCCAGTTGGCGAAAGTTTACTGGAAGTTCGCCAATGATGAATGGCCAGTTTGCGAAATTCCTATGGGCGAAGTTCCGACAACCCATTCATTCATTCAAAGATGTTGATGTTTGAATTTATTTACAAATATTTATGTGTATTTGAATTTTTTCGAGGATATTTATTGAAAGATGTTTATGACTGAATTTATTTTTATGATAATTACAATTAAATTTATTCAAGATTATATATGTTCATCTGAACTTTTTTAAGATAATTACTTTTGAATTTATTGAAAAACACTTATGATTGAATGGTATTCGTTGATGTACATTTTTAATTTGAATTTTTCTAAACATAATAATGCTTGCGTTATCGGATCGAGGATCTTTATACTCAAATTAACTTCATAGATATTTTTCGATCAATTATATCTAAGATACTCATATTTAATTGAACTTAGAGATATTTGTAACTAGTTCATATCAATAGTTATTCTTAGTTGAATCATAGGCATTGATATTTAAAATCGAAATTCATTTAAAGACATTTATGATTCAATCGTACTAGGAAGTATGCATAGTTCAATTACATCGAAAAAATATTTATGATTAGATGAAATACATAAATAATTATAAATATATAAATTTCTAAGAAAGTTGAATGGTTTATTCACATCTCTTGACTTAATAATAAACAAATGCAATTGTAAGAGAGAAATGTTATAGATATATACTTTATTTTAGACAATGAAATACATCAAATATTGAGAAATTGATTCACATCAAAGGAGCAGGAAATGCATCACTTTGAAAATGAAGAAAGTCATACCATTTTGTTTTGTTGAAGATAGTTACGAATGGTTGCTTCCATCATTTGAACTCCATATCTCGATGGATGTAGACTATCATACATGTGTTGAATTGGTATTGCTAGTTGAATAGTATTAGATTTTTTGTTTGCAGCCAATTCAAATAGAAGCCCATTACATTTTTCAATTTCATCTATAACGGTCTGTACTCGAGGCAAAAGTCAGGTCTTTTGTGTGCGCTATTGAAGAAGCTGCCAAATAATATTTGTGCCGGAATATAAACGTCGAATTTTTTCCATTGCATAATGAATACGTTGAACTGTCTGAAAAGCTTTAACTCGATGAATATCATTCGTGTCAAGTATGAAAATTAATTGGTTGACGTTGTGCACAAAAGTTTGACCGTCACTCGATTCCAACCAACTTAGAGCATCAGCACAATCGCTATCTGACTTAAATCTGAGACGCACTTCATCTTTTACGCTTCCTATGTTTTTTATTGATATATTGCGGGCAATTGATGAGCCAACTGTGGGATTAATCAATTTATTTTCTGTTTTTTGTTTTTCAGTATTTCTTTTCATTTCTTTAACATGCTGTTGATGATAATGTATAGATAATAGACCTTGTCGAAGACGACGTTGCTTTTTCTTTTGGCGCAATCGATAAAAAAAAGCGTGCACGGTCACAATGTTGTTTATGTAGCTGTTGTTGATGATGTGGACGATGGTTGAAAGATTGATTTTCAAATACTATTGGTAAGATGAATTGAGACGAAGTAGATGGTTTATCATCAACATGCACAAAATGCATCATTTTTTGTATTTTGGTTATCGAAGCTGTATTTTTTGGCATAATATCATGGTTTTATCTGAAAAGGATCACGTTATGTTTTTTTTCTCCAACAAAGACTTGCGTATATGTCTGAATTGTTCTTATTTTCTTTTCAATTAGTAATGCTGCCATTCTTTGATTCTTAATTGACATTCCTCGTGAGAAAAGCAGCAGACGAAAAAAGAAGTGTTAAATTGAATAACACATGACTTAGTCACGCTACGCAACAATACTCTCCGTAGTGATAGTCTTTTAAGCTTAGTCTATTCACAGTATCTACTGAAATTTGCCACGCTTAATAATTCCACTTAAATTTTCTCTCTCTCTTGAAAAATTGCTATAGAAGTTTTGTGTCGTGTATAAAAATGGTGACAACAACCATTATGTTGTTGATTGCGCGCCGTCATTCAATATTGAACCTTATCATTATCGTCTTGAATCTTTTTACAAATATTTATTCATTTCCAACTGATAACTTATCAACTGCTCAACTAAAAGACAATATATATAATCAATTACTTCACGGATAGCCGTTAATTATACATTATCAAAGTAGAGTTGCCTTTAGTCAAGTTGGAGACTATTATGATGTACATATTTACCAAGTTTTTGTTCATCGTTTTTTACAATTTTAACATTATTAAAAGAAAAACGAGACCAAATAGTATGGATTTTTATATGCTTGAAGAAAAAATAGGATGACGACACTGCAGGATAAATGTTCTTTATCAATCATGATGTTACCAGAAGAGCTCGTCATCAGCTAAATAATAGTCAGCGGACAGCCACTACTTGATACAAACAACAACCAAACTAACTGCCAAAAATTAAAATATTTTTATATAATGATTTTTCATCTTTATTAATAAATTCTTCAAACTGTGTATTAATCAACACAAGATTATGTCACCATTAGTTAATTGACTAACGAATGATTTGTACTGTTAAGGAGTAATAGTAATAAGTTATAATATGGATTTTTTTTTAAAATTCGAAACAAATTGCAGCATATAAACTATTATGTATGTCAATCAACTATTGATTGATCAAAGAAAAAGAAAAATTTTATATATATATAAATATTTTTATGAATTTTGTTTAAAGGATTAGTTGAGTTTTCGGTCCTTTCTACGACCATTATCAGAACTGATACATATATATTGTATGTATATTTATGAGAACTTCTTCATTTTTATTTTTTTTAATTGTAATCATATTATTCAATTGTCATCTTAGATCAATTTCTATCAAAAAAAGTGTTGCCATTACAACACTAATGTCATTCGTAGGTCTTTTCCGTGGAAAATTAGCAATAATCAAATTGAGTTCCTTTTAGTTTATCGATACTTTCCATTATCTCTAACGTGAGTTTGACGGTAAAAATTTGGTTACTTATTGCTATTCAAATATAATCGAAGAGTAAATCTGGCATTCGAGAGTATTCATTTTAATAAGAAGAAAAAAACAAAGAGCTCAATATATTCTTATCCGCGTGGTTTTCTTTGATATGGTGAGTGTTTTTTAAGAACCAATTGATGGACTATTGATTGATGATAAAGATAAAGATGAAGAACGAATATGTTATATTGTTCATTTCATTCTTCCATGTGGCGTCAATCTTAAATTTCATTTATCCTTATTATCTTATCAACAGCCCGAGCTTCTGCAAATATTTGGAAAAAATAAATATAGAAACAATATTAACGAGAACAATGTCATCAACATCACCATCGTATACTTAGTTAGATTCGAGATCCATGATTATACCTTTTCGAATGTTTTATTTCATTTCTACCTCCATTATTTCTTTCTCTTGTTTTTCTCTTTTCTTTGAGCACTTACAGAAAACAATTGCAAGTTACTGTTCAACATGAATGAAACATTTTGATTGGTTGATAATCGATGACTATTTATAGATGGTCAAAATGGTCGTTATAGAGAAATGTCAATGTTATGATCCTTTTCCTGTATGACTTTTTTTTATTAGCATGCACTTGTAGAACTGTTTTCTTATAACTTTTTTCATCATCTCTTCAGAAACCTTACACTGTTTTAATCACTGATCATATTCAAAGTATATATTAATCCATACATATGAGCAACAGTAGATCAGATACCTTACATGTATTTGCTCGTAGAGCAAATTTATTCCTATTCGTAGTTGGAAAAGCATCATCATTATCATGAACAAAGCTACAAACAACATAATCGAAGAAATAGAATATCTCTAAAGTCTTGAAAGTCGATTATTTTGCTTTACCTTCTTCTCTTCTTTTTCAATAGTCTTTCTTCCTGCTTTCTATTTCTATTTTCATCAACTATTTCAACAACGTCAAACTTTGTGGTATAAAAACTTAAATAATTATACACTATTATGTCTTGTAATGGTTGATTATCTGACAGTTCAAACCGAAATATCGATGACAATTGGATTTCTAGCGAGAAACCATGTCTTAATAGAAACGAAAAGTTCTTGTGTGTTTTGGAATTATTGGTAGTTTCTTTGAACTACAATGTCAGTTCACTTCTCCATGTTACTAGCAATCAATCGCTATTTATTTATTTTTCACAAAGTATTTCTCATGAAATACAAAATACCCTGCCATTATTTACCAATTGTTTCTGTTTGACTATATCTTCCTTGTTTTTACTTTCATTTCATAGTTTTCTTTCCCTATGGAAATAGTACATTCAATTTTCATCGAGAATAGCGTGGTGGTCGCAATTTCTGGAAGTTTGTCTCTATGTTTTATGGGACACTCTCTTCAATACATTTTTACCCATGGTGATTATTATAGTTTTCAGTTTTCCCATGACTTCGAGAGTTATTTCATTAAAATAAGTGTCATCAAGTACAGCCAGTAAATGGAAGAAAAATCGTCGAATGATTCTATAACAAATTGGAGCAATGCTTTACTGTATTATTACTATGGGTGAAATCTTTATTACATGAAAGTTTGTCTTAAAGATTTATGCGCAAGTATTAATGTATGCGTTGTACCAGTCAAGTCTTTGGCCACCTCTTTTTGCAACTTTTACATTATCAAGAAAAAAAAGACACCAACTAGCATGGATCTTCATTTGCTGAAAGAGAAAACAGATGAATGGTAGTACAGATAATGTCTACAAATGCTAGATAAAAACAACCATACAAAAACATCTTATTCTTCGTGTGTCTCGTTTGATGATTTCATTTTTACTTGAATGAATGAAACTGATTCGAGATCCACGATTATTTCGTTTCTACCTCAGTCAATTGAATGTTCAACATATAAATCTGTGATTATTCAGCGACAATTACATTGCACTCTCTGATAAACAACAGACAATTAGTTATTAAAGTCAAAAAGCACTACAAATGCTAAAAATTTGACTCGATGTAAAAGGATCTCCTGTCATTATGGGACAATGTCTGCAACGTCATCTTTTTTTGTATGATCTTTTTTTTCTAATTAATATGCGAATCTAGAATTATTATTTCAACACTTATAACTGTCAAATATTTTTCATTAGTTTTCAGAAACCCACTAATTTCTTAATCTCTGATGATAATTACAGTATAAACTATTCTATGCAACTTATCAACAGAAAAAAGAAAGCTAAATAACCAACGTTTTACTGTGGACGGAAGAAATTCACTACTATTTCCAGTTAATAGACATATCATCAATATGGATAATGTTACCAACAACATAACTGAAGAAGTTGACTATCTTCAAAGTTTCGAAAGTCGAATATTTTGGTTTATCTTCTTCTGTGTTGCTGTACTCATCTCTCTTCCTGCCTTCTATCTCTATTTCTATCATATATTTCGACAACGTCAAACTTTGTTATATAAAAAATTAAATCATCATACTCTATTATGCCTTTTGATCGCCGATTATCTAGTAGTCCAAACTGAATTACCATTGGTTATGGGTTTTTTGTTCAGAGGTCGAGCAATAATAGAAACAAAAGGTTATTGTGTATTTTGGAATTATTGGTACTATGTTTGGTCGACAATGTCAATTGAATTTTCCATGTTAACAGCTATTAACCGGTATTTATTTATATTTCATAAAACATTTCTAATGAAATATAAATTGTTCTGTCATTATTTACTAATTGTTTTTATTTGGTTATACCTTCCTTGCCTTTACATTTATTTTATTATCTTTTTTCCTCTTGGTAACACAACATTCCGTTTCAACATAGGATGGTGTGGTACACCACAGTTTACATTTGTTCCTATCTATAGCCAATGGGATACTCTCGTTGATGTATTTATACCGGTGATGTTTATTATACTTTTCAATCTCATCATAATTACGAGAGTTGTTTGTTTTAAAAAAATTTCCACAAGTGCAGCAAGTAAATGGAAGAAAAATCGGCGAATGATTCTTCAATTAATTGCCATATCTTGTACTCATCTTTTTGGTGTCTTACCCTATTTTACTGTTACTATGGGTATTCTTTATGGTTCACCAACATTTGGCCAAGAAATTTTTACGCAAGTATTAGCTTTTGCATTTTACATTCCGAGTCTTTGTTCGCCTTATTTTGCAACTTTTACATTGCCCAAAGAAGAAAGAAAGAAAATAGCAAAAATCTTCACATACTGCAAGAGAAAACAGATCACTAATGGTAACAAGACAAAAACTCAACTTCAACTTACTGATATTAATCTAGTCACGACTACAACAACTGAACAGCAGTCAAAGTGACTATAAAAGACTTCATCCTGTAACATTTTTACGTCTTGTCATCTACTCTATAAAAAATCTCTGGCAAGTGGATCGTGCAACTTTCCTGTCACTTGTAATCTGCTTTGCTTTATGTGCTGCAGTTCCTATCTAGAGAATCAGAGTAAATAAAGAGAAGGACATACTCTCTTACTCCTACTTTATTTATTTTTATTAGTAAATGCGAAATCAAAATGTTTCAATAAACTGCAAAACGTAGATAGTTGGATGTCTTATAGAAAATAAAAGAATAGAAATAAAACACAAATGATAAATATTTGATCAGTAGTTTTGTTTCGAATGGAATCATTATTTGGAGAAGTTGTATCAATAGTGTCTTTGGTAGTAGTTGTTTTTTTGTTGTGGATGAATGATCAAATGACCAACATCTATCGAATATGATATCATCCAAAGCAAATGCTATTGCTACAGGACGATCGCATTCGGTCGAAATGCTAGTGTATAATTCCAATATAAGAAATATTCATCCGATGTACCTGTAGTATGATCTACTAATGGACCCAATATTTTATCCTCTAACATATATGCGTTAAAACGTGTAAAGTTATAAAATGAAATTCTTGTATCAGTAGAAACATTCATTCGTCATTGATCTTGTTCAAAATTACATGAATACGTAAGAAATGATGCAATTGTATAATTAAGTGTAGGTGGTGTATATGGGCATGTTGTTAAACCAATGTTATCAATAGCAAAGCCACCTCATGGTCTGTTACCTATAATACGAAATAATATTGGATATTCACCTACTGATACGGGAAAAAGTTTGAATCGCCTAAATCATTTCAATAAATATTATCTATATGAGAGATCACATGTAGAAAAATGCTAAAATTGTTATTAGAAATATTAAATGAAAGATCGTTAATTTACTGAGACCCTTAAACATGTTACTCTTTATTTCACTTACCAATTATCATTAGCCCAGCCACTAGTAGTTTCGAATAAAAGATGTATTTGTCTTCCATTAGATTTTGTCAACGCGAATATTTGCAATGTGGTGTACATATCTGTATTTGGCGAAAGTTTAATTCCGATGTGATAAAATTCAAAGTGTAAACAATATGTTTGATTGACTGAAAATGTAAAGATTTTTGTTGAAAAATAACCTACACCACCATCTTGATATATTATGTTAGACAAAAAATAATGATCAAAACCAGTTCCAGTGGTGTAATCTGTTGCTGGAGCATTTTTGTTATGGTGATGGGCATCATCAGCAAAAGTCAAATACCAATTGTATGAACAATGCGGAAGAGATTCTAGTTCACATACATTGGTATTTTCGAAATCACAAAAATAGATGATAGAGACAAGTTTGGTAGAACAATGGAAAATGATGTCCAATCCGCAACTGGACCTTGAATGGTAGCACTTGTAACTTCATCTTCAAGTGTAATATGAAATGGGATATTTTCACTATAGTAAGCAAATTCAAGACATCTTGTTTCATTTAATGATACATATATCTTTGACACAATGAGACTGAGATACGAATTAGGAGTTAAGAAAATATAATGACCACTTTTAATACCATATGTATGATCCTATTTAAAGATTGTTCAGGATGATGTCCATCTGTATTGACCCAATATCTATCGGTTAATTAATAGTAAAAACATCGTTGGCATTGAAAATCTAAACATGTATATACATGAAAATTTTGTGTTTTAGTATCGAGTCTCTTAGGATAAGACGGAAGATTTCAAATTTCTAACAGAAAGCTGAATAGATAGGAACTACACTTTGGGCAATCTCTATGTTTTTTCATAGTTGAAAGTTATTGTCAATATCTAGTGAACTCTTGGTCTAATTTCCAGTGCTGGATCATGAGCTTGGGAGAGAACCTATCTATTAGTAGAGTGTGTTCACTTTGATGGGACATTCGCAGAACAATGAGAATTCAGTAATCGTTTCAATGCTTTTATTTTTTAGGAAAATCTTTAAACATTCTAAAATTTGATATTAAGAAACTGAAAACTTTCAAAACTATTAACAGTCTACCTTTTTTCTTTGTAATGTGTAATATGAAAAGCAAATGCACGGGAGTCATTGTCGAATAAATACTTTTTAATTTGAATCATTAAGAAAAGGAGAAATAAGCGAGTAGTTATCTTACTATTTCGTTAGTTGCAAGTTTGCCAAAAATACTAACAATGATTAGTTGTTCCTCGTATTTCACACACCACCTTACAAAATGGCCACTTCTCAAAAACAAACTCAAAAAAAAACACTTTTGAAGAAAATAGACATATCCTCGAACAACGGGAAACCCTCTTGATTTTCGAAGATATTACGACCCAGAAATCATTAAAGATTGCCCATCCATTGAATCCGCGTATAGATTATTTGTATGATTTTCTTTCGTAAGAATTCAAATACTTCTCTCCGAATAAGTTCGGTGATTTGCTCAGAAATAACTACTAATCTTTTTGTGTATTTGATAGTTTCAAGAAAGTTCTTATTTCAATTTTGTCATTCTCTAGATTTGTTGTAAACAAAGAAATTTCCAACAAACATTTAAATGAAATTCTTTTGATTTTCTATTTTTTAATGAGAAATCTTACAGCAATTCAATCAACTCGTATCCATTGATAGGAACTTGTCTTATACACTTTTAAGTGAACCCTGTCCATGACGAATCACAGATAGTGTATGTTTTTTACATCATATCTTGTTTATATAAAGTAGTAATTCATTACTGAATATGCAAATAATCACAGTATTGAAATAAAAGCTTGGATAGAAAATTCCATTGAGACAAGTAATTGAATGATGTACAAAAAAAAAGAGAACTATTTAAATGGCGGTTGCAGCATAGGAAATGGTGATTTAATTTCTTGTAATTGAATAGTAATTCGACCATTACTTTTGCTGCTTTGATCAAGTACTCGAAATCGTGTGCCCGGTAAAAGAAGAATTTCATCGTCTGTTTTATAGTATGAATGGAGTCGAATAGATTTGCCATTTTCACATTTGATACTAAAAATTGTTCTTACTTCTGAAGTTCCCAAAAATTTCTCTTCAAAAGATTGAAATGATTCTATGCATGAACTATTCAAACAGTGAATATAAAATTCATATAACAAATCAAGAAAACTAACCAGAATCCCCACCAGACGAATTCTTTGCCTATTGGATAATGAGTACTTACATCACCTTTAGCACCACACCATACAGTCTTTTTGTCGGAAGGAATTTTCCACAGAGCGGTGAGAACAAGCTTTAAATAAAGGAAATATGGAATGAGTTTTTCTCGATTTATTTCTCGTAGAGCATTATTCAAATAAATATAGAATGATTGATCACGCTGTATCCATTCTATTGTATACAGTTGAATAGCAGCCGATTCATCTGAAGTAAGACTATCAACTGCACTAGTGGATCTCTGTTTTGCAATATATGCATTTCGTCTCACATTTGAAATAGTATCTTCCAAGTGTTTAATCGTATCTTCCACAGACAAAAGTGGCATCTCTTCATAACCTTCGATCCTAAAGATAAAATAGAATGAGAAATGGTTCTAATTCATCATAAATGAATACTTACGGTAAAAGCATATCTATATGTTCATTTTGAATATCAAGAAAACGTGAAGTAACTTTGGATGATTTATCACTACTACTTGACACACTAGTGGGAATAGATCGTGGAATGTTTTCTTCTAGAATGGAAGTGAAATTTGAGAATGATGACAATTATTCACTTGTTTCATTATTTAAAAAATTTTGCGAGATGTTTCCAATACCTAGATCACTGACGTAAGGTTTTCTCATTATCGACGCATAGAGATTTTTAATTTCTTTTGATTTTTTTTCAAAATCTTCTTTTTCAGCAGTCTAAAATAGAAGTATGAAGTGTTCAAAAAAAAGTTCATCGATTCTCATTTTTTTCTCACTTGATTTGTTTCTCCCCATGTTAATGCATCTTCAAGAGTATCGATCAGAATCTTTTTATCATGAGCATTAATTTTATGCTCCAATTTTTCTTCATTTATTCTTGTTTTTATATTAAAACAATAGGCTTCTAAGGCATTTTTTGCATTAACACACTGGCGTCGTCTTTCATCTTCTTGTTTATATTTTTCTCCATCTGCAATCATACGTCCAATTTCATCTTGAGATAAATGTTCTTGACTATTTCGAGTTGTGATCTTCGTTTCTTGTCTAGAACGCATCTCTACAGCAGACACAATTAAAGTGTAGAATGCATCAATGTCGAATGTAATTTGAAATTGTGGTGACTCATCATCAGATTTAATGGAAATAGGAGGTAATTCGAGACTTCCAAGTAGATGATTCTTCTCAATCAATGCATTTTCACCTTCAAATATTTTAACAACCGCTCCACATTCGTTCTTTGGTAATTGCTCCAGTGAGAATGTTTGAGTTATTTTTGCTGGAATTGTTGTATTACGCTTGATTAATGTTGTCATCACACCACCCACTGTTTCAATACCCTTCAGAGACAAAAAGAAAAACTGTTGTATTTCGATTTGTTAAATTTTACTTACTAATGTTATAGGTGCCACATCAAGTAATAAAAGATCTTTAACTTCTTCTGATTTATTACCAGTTAAAATAGCCGCTTCAATAGCAGCACCACAAGCTACAGCTTCATCGGGATTGATTGTTTGATTCAATTCTTTACCATTAAAAAACTCTTTTAAAAGTTGTTGTATTTTTGGTATACGGGTGGAACCACCAACAAGAACAATGTCTTTGATGCTTTCTTTGGGCATCGTAGCATCATGTAAAGCTTTTTCAATCAATTGAAATATTGAAGAAAACAGATCATTATTCAGTTCTTCAAAGCAATCACGAGTGATTGTTGAATAAAAATCAATTCCATCATGTAGCGAATCGATTTCAATTGTTGCATGACGTGATAATGATAAAGTAAGCTAATAAACGAAATCTATTTATCTTGTATATAAAAATAATCGATTTACTTTGGCGGATTCGCACGCAGTGCGTAAGCGACGAAGGGCACGTTTATTGTCCATTAAATTTTTGCCATATTTACGCTGAAACTCCTGAACACAATATTCAACCATTCGGCTATCAAAATGTATTCCACCCAAATGGGGATTGCCTAAAATAAAAATTTCTTGCTTTTTTTTCTTGCACAGATTTGATTTTATATTATTTACCAGCTGTTGATTTCACTTCAATAATACCTTCTTCAATTTTTAAAACTGATATATTGCAAGAACTCCCCAAGTCTAAGATTAAGACATCTCGTTCACCTCTTTCTTGTCTAGGTAAATGATAAGCAATAGCAGCAGCTGCTGGCTCATTTATAAGACGTAAGATATTGAGACCAGCGATAGTGCCAGCATTTATAGTTGCTTGACGTTGTGACTCATTAAAATAGGATGGAACACTGATAACAGCCTCAGTAACTTTTTTCTGTAGATACATTTCAGCTATATCTTTTAGTTTTGATAGTATCATTGAAGATATTTCTTCTGGTGTAAATAATTTTATTTGATTTTTATATTTAATTTGGATCTTTGGTTTACCATTATCATTAATAACTTTAAATGGCCAATGTTTCATATCAGCTTGGACAGTTTCATCATAAAATCTACGACCAATAAGTCGTTTAGTTTCAAAAATAGTATTCTCTGGATTGATAGACATTTGACTTCTAGCTGCATCACCGATTAAACGTTCCCTAGGGTTGAAAGCAACGTAGGATGGAATGACTCGACGATCTTGTAGGTCGGTAATGATCTCGACTCTACCATTTTCATATATAGCGACACACGAATATAACGTACCCAAATCAATACCGATTGCTATTCGAGCCATGTCAAAGTGTTGTAATGAAATGTTCTATTGTTTGATCTTTTCTCTCTTAATTAAGAGACACTTTTAATTCTGAATGTGAATAGAACTGGGACTATTTTTATACTACTAAATTAATCACTGTTATCTATAATATCTAAAAAAGACAAATTGACAAAAGAACTTTAAAATGTCAAAATGGAAAATCAAATAAGTTTCGAATCGACCCAGCATGGAAAAAAATGAAGCAAAATATATATGACTTAGCAATTTCAGATCGACTTTTCGATCATTGATTTCGATAGCAAAAGATTCCGTCAGGTTTCGAAGTATCTTCAGCCTCGATTATGATTTCTGGTGAAGCTACTGTATCGGCTCGGATTTAATTAGGTCTGAAACTAACTAATCATTTTTCACATCTTTTGCATGCACAGTTTAGAGTGAGCCGCAAATTTTTTGTTACGCCATCAAGATTGTTTTTAGATAGACCTTGATCATGACTGATAATGACGATTTCGACTTTTGAGAGAAAAATCCGTTTATACTTACGAACAATTGCAATTTCTCAACTAATCATCTTGTGCAAACTAGTTCAGTGGAAATATTTTATTTCATGCAAAAAGTTGAACAAAAATGAAGATGATAATGTCAACCTGAATGAAAGATTTTTACTTACTCGGGATGAAACTTTTGCATTATGCATTTTTTTAAACTTTACCGGGGAAAAAATTAACGCAAATCATATTTTTCCAAGATATTCTCTTTGATAGTCAACTACGAAAAGTTTAACTTTGCCAGAAAATTTTTCCGTCTATAAGACTTTGTAAAGCTCGTTTCGCTGATCATTTTGGTAAAAAAAATCATTCAGATTTACCTAATAAATAACGTTGTTTGGGTCGAAATGCTTAAAACTTTCGGCTTTTCGCGATCGCTGCTGAGTAGTAGTTGATATTTTTGAGTATTTTGATCCGAGTTCCCTTATTTATTGGGTAAATTTGAATATTTTTTTCATCAAAATGATCAACAAGACGAGCTCTACAAAGCCTTATAGACGGAAAAATTTTCTGGCAAAGTTAAACTTTTCGTAGTTGACTATCAAAGAGAATATCTTGGAAAAATATGATTTGCGTTAATTTTTTCCCCGGTAAACTGCACTTCTTTTCTCTCGTGACTGTCTATTTATTCTCGAGGAAGAAAAAGAATTCAAATGAGTCAAACGTAAAGCAAGTAATATGTGTCACTGGATAAAACATTGAATGGGGTAAAAAATCAGCCAATCTGCATCAATCTATATTCTCAACAGCACATTCGCGACTCTTAAGCGAAAAACGACTTTTACGATGAAGGTGAGGGCGACAACAGAATTACAGAGCGCACAATCTGTGTGGGATGATTGAATTTAAGTTTCAAATTTCACATTACTGTATATTTTTAAAATAATGTGAAACAGCGAAAAATTATTTCTTGATGACAAAGAAAAATCTACCGCTTGGCCAGTTTGATCGCAGGTAGAGCTTTTGTTGTACATGTGCGAGGTCGCACCATGTTCTTAGATGAAAATAAGAGCATAAAACTTGACCATACATCGGGCAGGCCTATTAAGGAAACAAATGGAAACGATACGAAGTCATAGGAATTATTATTGATATTGACTGGTGTTGGTATTTGTGTAAGAATTACTGCACGTTCCCGTGAAATAACAATGCTATGAAAAATCGACAATGAATTTCGATTGCTCCGCTTCGCAAATTTGATGAAACTAAAAAATTGTTATTTTACGAAACACAATCTTTGTCTTAGAAAAATAAAGGGATTTGAAAATGTTCATTAACCAAGTATAGATTCTTGATTTTTTTCATCATAAAACACTTCATTTTTAGAAAATAATGATTTTTCATACAGATTCATGGAAGATTGTCGAGTTTGGAAGAATTCGACTTTGTTGTCAGTTTTTCGGAATGTTGATACTTGACGTTAGGGAGTAGCGGCCCCGTGCAGCAATACCAATACCAATTGTTATTGACTGATATTGCCATTGTTACATTCATGTTACCTAGGAAATGTTGAAAAGCTCTAGGATAAGCTGCATTTATTTTTGTTTGTAGCGTATATATGTAGCTTATCTCGACGTATGAGTAAATGGCTGATTATAGATGGTAGTAATGTATGATAAAATCATCGTGTTGATCGTCGTTGCATAGGAACAATTCACACAACTCAATAATCCTTGACAATTTTCTATGTGTCGTCTAAAAATGATTTATTTACATTAATTTCATACTACTAACAGCTAAATACTACTCGAAAACGGCTAAAAGTCGGTCAATTTTCCTTAAGTTTTAAGGATACTTTATAAAAATATCAAACATGCTGTTTCCATCTATTTAAAACGAACCGTAATAGTTTTGCTCTTATCTAGAAGCTAATAATCCTAATTTCTGAAAAACAACTCCATTGAACATTCAATACCTTCTACCTATGTGAAAATCGATGATCTAGTATTAAACTTCTATCAATAAGAAATTTCGTATAATAGCACTACATTGGATTTGGATTTGAAACTAGATCAAATTCAAATTTCAGGACCTTTCAATAAGATTCTTGTCCAAAGTTGAAACTAGTTATGGCATCTTATCCCACTCTCACCCTCCTGTTAGAGTTTAGATGCATAAATGTAGTTCATTTGTAACTTGTTTCTTTCAATCATTTAAAACAAATTCTCACAGACGCTAAAGTAGCTGAGATTAGGAGCCGCGTAAGCGGGAGGGTGTGGGGATGTGCCTTCCCCCACTAGTTGGAAATTTTGGATTTTGTGCAATGACGGGAGCAGATTTGGAACACATTTTCTGTTTCTCCTTTCCACCAATCTTAGACTCTTCACGGCGGCCTCTGACTGAGATGTATTTTTTCGGAGTGCAAGAAATCATTAGAATCTTGCTATTCGGGACTGTTCCTCACCATCAGTCTCTAACCATACTTTTACTTTTATTGTGAAGCAAGCGACTATAGATTCTTGTTCTTCAGAGCCTGAAATCCGAAACGGGCGCCTCTGGACAGTATATTTTACTCATACTTTATTTTGCTATTGTCGGTAATATGATCATTTCATGTAGTCTTCTATGGGTTAGATCAATATTAATCTTTTACTTCAGACATAAAATAATATTTTGATAAATATCTGATCCGACATATTTAAATGATAGGTTGTATTAGAAAACACAGTGAAATCGTGTGATCAACAAATTCGGCGATTGACAGGCAGTTTCTTCGAAACAATGAACAGGTTTCATATGTTATTTTGTCTGGCCTTGATTTATATATGCCTAATCACTCCCAGTAAGTCTGATTGTTGTTGAATAATTTCAATTATAACTTTCAAAATTTTCCAACAAAACGAGTAAATGAACAATTAAATCTCGTGAAGGCCTACTTTTGGATGTCTCCGACAAATAAACTTTCAGTCGTAATATCATCAACACACTGCTAATTTTAGGAGAAATGACAGATTTTCTAAATTTTTTCAGCCAGTAATATAATTAGATCGGAGGGATGTTATATTTGATTCTAACAATTAATTTCAACATTTTGTAACATCACTTTTAATCCCGTTCAGCAAAGACTATAGAAATATGTTGCTCAAATTGTAGCTATTCCGATCTTCTGTAAAATACGAGCGTTTGAACTAAATGCTGGAAATTGCGAACACTACAAAGCTCAGGTTCGAACCTGTTACTTTCGAATAGAATACATTTCTAGTTAAAAAGTTTGGCTGGAGAAGCAGTAAGTGAAGTTTAAATTACAGAAAAAGAATGATCCGTTAAAGTAATAATATCTGTTTCATAGATAGATTATCCAAGTATTCACAGTTTGATGAGACAGTAATCGTTGTTTTTCTGTTTATAATTCACTTTATAATGCGTTTATCATTCCGTCTCAATTGAAAATGTCACTTTCATGTCCCGTTGTTCTTATGTAGTTTTATACTAAGAAATTATGTCTTCAGCTCCTTCATTTATCCTAAATATCGATCTTTTAATTGTAGATCATGCAGTACCGATAACAGCAGGTTATACAAGGACGAATTTCGTCTGCATCGGGAAAGCTGTGTACTGTAACTCCAAAGCCAGTAATGCTCTGACTTGTATCGTTGAAGATCGTACAGGCCATATTGGTGGAGTTTGGAAAGGCGGTTCGAGAAAATGGGGAGAAAGTGGTTGTCCTGCTGGTACTCGTTCCGGTACATACAATGCAAACCTTCAACGGATTGGAGATTAACAATTCCTCTCTCTATCCATGAAATAAGAACATTTTGAAATAAAGAAAATCATTTATATCACTTTCAGATCTTTAACTTGATATCATCGTACTTAAAAGAAATATTTATCAAAACTGAATAAAAGGATAGGAGCGTGTAAGACCAGAAATTGGCTCACGGCTGTTGTTCTCTATAAAACTATCTGTGCTTTTTGAGATTGCTATATTCTAATGCAGCATGAAACGCTGAATCTTTTGGTAATTAAACTTGACCCATCTAGCCCGTAATTAGCTTTCAAACCAATCAATTTTCCGAGAAGTCTTTTATAAAGAAAATCTACATATTTCTTTGAGCAAGTTCTCTAGTAATTTCACAAAAACTCAATTAAACCTTCGATTACCCAGGTTCTGTTTACACTGGTTCGATAGCATTTTTCACGGGCTACAAAGTATTATCTGTCTTAATTCTTAAACTTGTTCACCAAAAAAAAACTCACAAGACAAATACTTTCCTCAGTAGATCAAAACACTGCGTTTTCGTGCCATGAGAAGTTAGCATTGGACCTTGTGTTTTCTGAAAGCTCGTGGATGACGGAGCCTCTTATTGCTTGTTTGATAACACTTTTGATCATATGAAATAGAATGTGTCCGGTATTGTGTGAAAGGTACCCCATGAAGAGAGTTTGATAAAGTCAAGGATCCATCAAGATGTTTAGTTTTTACAGGTATCATGATCCGGAGTAAATCAAAGAAAAATTTGTTTGAAGTTTATTAGTTTTATGAGGCGTGTGCACACTGTATTTTTGTGGTTGGAGTTATGTATTTATGGGTCCGCTTATAGGTCTATTTTAGCTCATTGAGTAGTATAAAAATAATACCGAACCAAAAGCAAAATGCCTATTTAGATGGTTCCGTAGCTTTGAATCAGCATAGAACCTTCTAGGTAGGGTACTAAAAAGGTTTGGCACTAAAGGTTTTCTACCGAACCTTTCTGTAGATAGATGTGAATGGTTCGATAGCTAAGGTTCAATGCGAAACTTCCGTTTAAACGAGTTCAGCGAGATCTCTACCGAACCTTTTGCACCGAACCATATAGGTCAAACGTCATTATAAAAGGTTTTTCATGAATCCCCAGGGATGACTTTAGTACTTGGGTAGTATTTATCCACTCATTTTGATAGTTTGGTCTTTGTGAAAATTTTTGGCCAGAAAAATCAAGACATGGCAACTATACCATTTTGTAGACCGTGAAAAAGTGCGTCGAACCATATGATTAAAATTTCATTGTAAAGAGATTTTTGCTGATCTTTGTAGTGTCAATATCGGTATGGAGGCACAAAGATGCTAGTAGGAGTACCATTTTTGCCTCATAGGTTTAAGTTATATTTATTTTCTAAGGATGGTGTATATAGAGGTTTGTGCAGAATTTCATTCTCTTTCAAATGAGACTATTTTCAAACTTACGGGCACATTTTTATGTTACCTTTTTGTCTTAATTCAACATTGCTCTGCAGTGAAAATTAAGTTAAAATCAAGTTAAAATTCAGTTTGGAATGGTCCAATGAAAACCACTAATTGATGTCCCAAATGAAATGAAAATAAGATAGAAAGATTCGCCGTCTCATTCTGCATCGTTTCACATAGATCTTCGATGAGTTTGAGGATGGGCCGATTCGTGTTCTTATATGCCCCCGTTCTTTCCCATGAAAGCAAGGTTAATGTCTCGCAAGAATCAGTTTATAGACAAGTCGCGGAATGTGAATAGATGTTGATGAAGAGCCGAGAAAAGTACATACGGGTGTGTTTAGTCGAGGAGAATTCAATCGTTTTTGATTGTTTTTATGCACTTTTAATATTAAAAAAGTCTTTGAATAAAATACAAGTTGATGCTCAACTAGGGATACAACAAATCTTGGTGAAAATTTGGATTTGGGTTTGTATTTGTAACCCCTCCCCTACCTTCTCCACAGCATAGAAGCCCATTGGGCGTCTAATATGTTTTGAAACTCATAAGTTTGGACATGGGCTTTTATTGCGATCAACTTTTCCATACTGCAGTTAAGATTTAATTAGCTTACAGGCAGAAAAAGTCTTAAAAATTTACAAATCGTAACTATCAAGTTGTCTGACAACTTTCAGAGTAGGTATCATAGTTTTTTAGAAGCAAGGAACTGATTATCAATTTTTTCTTGATTTTATACTATCAAATCGACAAAGTAATATCCCATTTACGTGGAATTTTACATTCGCATACTTCTCTACCCTCAGCATTTCGTAGATCTTACTATGCACACAAAAAACTGCATTTAACATTATATACTGATTTTGGACATGTCGAGTTTCGAAGGAATTTAGAAAAGAGTTTTATTAGACATACACCAATATGGTTCTGTTAGGCGACTTGATCATGACAGCTTATGTACAGTTCAGACGCGAAAAAAAATTATATTTTATTTATCACTGTAGAAATAGAAAATAAACTTATGGCTACACATTAAAGATCTTCCACCTCGTGGGAGATGGGTAATTAAAATCCAATAAGTGTTATAATAATTGACATTGTATCATTCCACATTGACATTTTTTTAAAATCTAATAAGCTATCGCATAATTCGTATTTGTTATAAGCCAACTTCCTTGGAAGTCTCATCCTTCAGTCAAAGATATTCTCATATCGCTGCTAAATCAATAAAAAATCTCAATATTTTATTTCTGAGTTTTACATAAACCTATAAGAGCAAGAAGCCTAACAAAACGATACTATTTCATGCGTAACTTCGAATGGCATAAATTTGAAAGAAATAAACGCCGAGACTAAAAAGTAGCGGAAGAAAAAATATTGAAAGTACTATTAATGTGCCTTCAGTACACCCATTCATCAACGTCGCGTGAATAATTTGCAGAATGATTATATGTCTTACATTTGCATACAACTAATGCATGTTAAAAATATATGAATAATACTTTCAATATTTTTTCCTTTCGGTATTTTTTATTTCTACCAAATTTATGCGTATTGTAATTTGTATTCAATGGTTTTTGATCATCAATGTTTTATTAATTAATATGCATAAAAATTCGTTAACACTTGAAAGACATTCATTTGTCTGCTGACAAAAAATACGCAACGTAAGAAAAATTACACATAAACTCAGCTACAATAAAATAGTGAGAGGCAGAGAGCTAATTTATTCAGTTTATTAAATTATTTATTTCTGCTCATTTTGAACAGAGTGGGCTTCTGATATGTCTGGAAAGTTGTAATCATTGGATTGGGCTTCTATCATAGAGTGGGCTTCTATTCTGTGGGGGGGGGGGGGGGGTTAGTATAATTTTGTTAGAAAAACATTTTCTCCCTTATTTTGAATATTGCTCATTCGTACATAAAATTATTTTGATTTCTTTACTCGCAACTAGAGAGAACGAAAACAAACAGAGCACCTCCTCAGTCACTTCCTCTAGTTAAACCTTATATAAATTCAAATGCATTTGCAATAAGAGCGTATTCAGTTATAACTCTCTAAAAAGAAACTAGGTTATTAAACTAAACTCATCTAGTTGTACCTCTACAATATGGCATATTGTACAATCTTCATTAGCTGTCTGTTTATTTTGGTTGATACAACCCTCTCAGCAAGTAAGTTAGGCTATTGAGTCATTACCTGTTTGACACAGTACCTTGTCTTTCATACAGACGAAACATCTGCAACAGTTTCCATTCAGTCAGCAAATGGCAAAGCGGTACACAAGCTATATTTTAAAGTTCAAACAAATGCAAATCAAGGACAATATTTCCCTGCGAAAGACAACTTTGTCTATATTTCTGGACTGAATCAAGCATTTCATGTTACAAGAAATACATTGTTTCGAATAACATTTGAAGGTGGACTCTATAATGCCGGTGTCGGCGGTGTAATGGGAGCGATTCAAGTTTTAGTAAATGATCATATAATTATTGGTAATAGAGTATTGCCAAATACACTTGAACGTGATGCACAAGGTTTCATTTCAGGAAATACTCCTTATTACAGTGATTTCTTAGGTGGCTACTATCAAGTAGAATCAGCAATAGGTATTCTAACGCCAATGTCGAGAACAGCGCATATTTATCTATCACCTGGAGTTTATTCCTTCAATATCGGAGCACGCTCTATTAGTTACAATGCATATGTTTATTGGTCTGTTGCTACATATGAGGTCATACAGTTTGAAGATTCAAGTGAAATGGCACTTGGCCAATTTCCGCTAGTTACGAATTTAGCAAAATAACGATATGCAGTTTTACAGAGTCGTTTGCTTTG
The DNA here is from genome assembly GCA_022393335.1 of Macrotrachela quadricornifera. Taxonomy (NCBI): domain Eukaryota; kingdom Metazoa; phylum Rotifera; class Eurotatoria; order Philodinida; family Philodinidae; genus Macrotrachela; species Macrotrachela quadricornifera. The sequence continues at coordinate 1,415,526 of JAJEKB010021931.1, read as the reverse complement.
CTACTTTCAGTTGTTTTGAATTCTTTTCTCTTATTTCATGTGAAAAAGCTGTTGCCAAGCTTTTAATGAATACAACTGATTAAGCTTTAAAGTAACAAATTTTTCCATATTTTCGGCCTTCTAAAAAGAGATATAACTATTAAAAGAAAACGTGTGGACAGACTTCCTTTCTACCTCACAACCTGGCTACAGACTATAGATTCGCCTATAAATGAAGAAAACTGAATGGACCGCTTCAAGCTGTTTCATCAACGTTAGCCTAGTCTCCACAGCCGCTATTTCCTGCAAAGAAGGCAAATTCATAGAAGAAATTCGGCTAATCAATCCGATCGAAAGTGGCTGAACGCTCGAGATGTCACGCTAAAGATCGTGTGGGAATATAGTTATTTTAATGTTCGGAAAACGAGTTTGTTCTGTGGAGAACAGGTTCTTAATATCTCCACTTTCAAAATATCAAAACTACAAGTCATTTTACCATCGCAGAGAAAACGTTGCAAAACCATCATAACATAACGCTGACGATTGCATCTCTATCAAAGGCCATCTTTACTTTTGATAAAATAAGTCTCCAACCAGAGATGGGCATTGTTCGGTTCATGAACCGAACCGATCGGTTCGGTTCGGTTCGGATCGGTTCGGTTCACAACTTTTCGAATTGACGTCGGTTTCGGTTCGGTTCGGTTCAAGACCCTCATCGGTTCGGTTCGGTTCGGTTCGGTTCGGTTCGGTTTTTAACTGAGTTATTGCAGCTTAGATCAGTATTTCGCTATATAAAAGCATGGAAAATCAGTGAAAAGGTATATTATCAGTAATTAGACAAGGATTCACATATTTTCTGTCGTCTTGTATTTATTTCGCTAAAAAATAAATGTAAACAAACTGAGCAGAATTTTTTTTTATAAAGTATTCAACGATCATCAACTGGACTGAAGATAATATTATATGCATATTTCTTATTTCTGAAAATTAATAGATTATAAATAAATTTAAATGAAAAGAAGCGAATCTATACAAATAATTATGTATGTTTTTTAGTTCTCTCAGGGCTGTTTAATAGAAGACGTCGAGCGTTCTGCATTGATGAGGGGGATTTGTATTCCAAACAAATAGAGACATTTAAGTCATTAACAATCTTTATAAATCACTAAACATATTGAAGACCGTAGTCATGCATTGAGAATAACAAAAATGATTGGCAGGGGCGAGAAATAATTACGAACTGTCAGAAGCTATTTAAAACTAATAGAAATCATTCGAAATCAAGAGCAACAAGGTTAAAGATTGAAGCTCTGATTTCAAACGACTCTTAATGGCTTTTATTTATTTTACCTGTTTCTCAATAATTTTTACTGTTCCAAGAACTGCGCTTATTTTTAATAGTTGTTCTTGATTTTTCTTAGTCTTTAAGTGTTTCCATTGGTATCTATTGATCTACAGTAAGTAGATAAAAATGGATTTTGCTCGTAGAAACTCAGAAATCATAGCGAAACAAGATAATTAAGAAAACACTTTTATCCCGTTGATGATCGAGAAAACTTCAAAGAAATTTCTCCTTTATGCCATCGATATTATTGAAAAAGACTTCCAAGAAAGTGCAGTAATTTGACAGACTCGAAAAGTTTTCTCACGATCAAAATATGTAAAAGTGAGTTTGGATCCAGTCATTATAAAGCTTCTGTCGAAAATCTTGGACACTAAGCATATTTTTGATTAGATATTTCAATCAGAGTAATAATGACTTAATTAATTTGATAATCAGGGAAAGATTTTCTATGATATCTAAAATAGCGCTTCTAGTTCTTGAGGTCTTTTGGTATGCAGAGATTATCTGATACGAAGTGTTCTATGATACGAGTAACGATGGAAACGGTAATCGTTTGAAATGTTACATCAATGGGAGCAAAAATCAGATAACTCCAATGGTTTTTAATGAGGATTTAAAACATCTCTTTTTTCGGTTCGGTTCGGTTCGGTTCAAAAATTTTCGATTTCGGTTCGGTTCGGTTCGGTTCAGAGTTTCTGAAACTTCTCTCGGTTTCGGTTCGGTTCGGTTTTAAACTTTTCCGTTTCGGTTCGGTTTAAATTTTGAAAAACCCGAACCGTGCCCATCTCTGCTGCTCACTCAAAACCTTTCTACGCATCTATTTCATGAATCGCTATACTTATGAGTTTTATTATAGTTTTCGTGACATCTGTTATCTTAAAGTATTGATGAACCAAATCAGTGATTCTTGCCGTATGATAAAGTGATTATTTAATAAACAATTTCTTCTCTTGAAATATTTATTTTCGTATCACGTTCAGTGATTGGATACTTAGTACAACACTTAAATATATTAGGACTTTTTACTTAAAAATCTTAAGTACGCAGCAGAGATGGGCACGGTTCGGGTTTTTCAAAATTTAAACCGAACCGAAATCGAAATGTTTAAAACCGAACCGAAGTCGAAAATTTTCGAACCGAACCGAACCGAACAATGAGATGTTTTAAAATCTCATCAGACATCACTGGAATTATCTAATTTTTGCTCCCATTGATGTATTCTATTTCAAACGATCACCATCTGCATCGTTACTCTTATTATAAAACACTTCACATCAGAAGATCTCTCCATCCAAAAGATCTCACGAAGAAGGGACTTTTTAGATACAATAGAAAATCCTTCCTTAATTATTAAAGTAATTAAGAAATTGTTACTTTGATCGACATATTTAATCGGAAATATGCATAGTGTCCAAGATTTTCAGCTGAAGATTCATGAAGGCTGAACCAAAACTAACTTTTACATATTTTAATCGTGAAAAAACTTTTCAAATCTGCCAAATTGCTGCGGTTTCTTCGAAATCGTTTTAACTATTGATGACTAAAACAGAGGAATATAATAAAAGTTTCCTCCATTATCAACGGAACAAAATTGATTTGTTGATTGTCTTAATTTTATATGATTTCTGATAGTTTCTATCAGTAGAAATAAGTTTTCATCTACTTACCCCAAGTCAATAGATACCATTGAAAATGCTTAGGAGCTAAGAAAAATCACGAAAAATCATTAAAAAACAAGAACAACTCTTGAAACATTGAAAATTATCGGAAAACAAGTAAAATAAATAAAAACCATTAAAAGTCAATGGAAATCAGAGCTTTAATTTTTAGGTTTATTGCTGGTGACTTTTAGTTAACTACAATGGTTTTCCTTGATTTCTAATGATTTCTATTAGTTTCTATTAGTTTCTAATAGTTTCTGACAGTTTTTGATTATTTCTCACTACTTCCAGTCATTATTGATATCCTTAATTAACGCGTTATTACAATTTCTGATGTTTCTAGTGATTCATAAGGATTGTTAATAACAGAAATCAGTTTGTTCCGCTTTGTCTGGAATACTTATCCACTTCACCATAACAGAATATTCGACGTCTACTACAGAGTATTGAAGAAAGTTATTAAACATGCATAATTATCTGTATAAATCCATGTTTTTTCAGTTAAATTTATTTATATTCTATCAGTGTTTATAAATAAGAAATATCCATATCATATTAACTTCAGTCCAATTAATGATTACTGGATACTTTTTCTCCTTAAAGAATACACTTAGTTTGTTTACGTTATATTCTTCTTAGAGAAATAAATACAAGAAAATATAAAATATGTGAATACTTTCATTATTACTAATAATATCTTTTTTTTATTAACCTTTCTCGCTTTATATACCGAAATACTGATCTAAACTGCATCAATTTAGCTAAGAACCGAACCGAACCGAAACCGACGTCGGTTCGAAACGTTGCGAACCGAACCGTGTCCATCTCTGCTGCTGAGTGAACCAATTTCTTTTAAAAATGAATCAGATTTGCGCCATGTAACGTCAACAAATGTTAACGATGAAAAAAGTAATATTGGCGATGATCTTAAGGAAGACTGGCGAGGGAACCACCCGAGGTGATACCTTTCGTTTTGATTCATTTATATTTCTTTCGATCGAGTATATTGAGGTAGTAAAAAGCCTAAAAGGGTTTCTCCTCAATCCTCTTCCTTCCAAAGTTATCGTCATTTTACTGAATTTTCAAGTCATCTCTGTATATTCACCAAAAACACTAAATTATGAAATTTTGATCTGAAATTTCGTTCATAATTAGATCTAAGGTTCCTTTCGAAAATCATGAAAATTTCAGCTAAAACGAATATTTCTTTCTTGAGATATTCTGTTATCAAAGGAGCATTGGTTTGCTTCGATGGGTCCCAAAACTGAGCTCACTTCAAAATCTAATATCTCAAGAAACAAAGATTCTTTTCGACTGAAACTTTCAGAATATTCTAAGCGTCATTCGATCTAATTATGGACAAAACTTCAGATCAAAATAATGTTCCTTTCTCGAGATATTAAAATTTCAATTGGACTTGGTTTATGGGACCAATTAGAGAAAAATATCTTTTTCTTGAAAATTGAATATCTCGAGAAAGAAATATTTGTTTTAGCTGAAACTTTCATGATTTTCGAAAGAAACCTTAGATATAATTATGAACGGAATTTCAGATCAAAATTTCGTAATTTAGTGTTTTTGGTGAATATACAGAGATGACTTGAAAATTCAGTAAAATGACGATAACTTTGGAAGGAAGAGGATTGAGGAGAAACCCTTTTAGGCTTTTTGTTACCTCAATATACTCGATCGAAGGAAATATAAATGAATCAAAACTAAAGGTATCACCTCGGGTGGTTTCCTCGTAAGTTTTAACAATCTCGAACAAATCGCCAACATCTTCAATATTAATTTTTATAGTTTAATGTCTCTTCTCGTTGATTATTTCCATGCAATGGATTTAAAGCCCATAGAATTTCTTCGTAACTATCATCAGATGAATATCTACAAGCATCTGTTGTCCATCTTCTTTGGGCAGCCTTCTTTGCACGAAGCTTTTTTTGATATTTGTGGCATTTTAATAAATATAAAAATTTCTTATGAAAAATAGTTTCAAAATTGGGGAAATTTCAGTAATGAAGCTGTTTTTTCAAAGGAAAAGTTCCTTCATATCGAGCTATTTGTCCATATAGTTATGAGAGGATGACTGTATAACCAATAGAAGAAGTAGACAGAAACTATATTTGAAAAAAAAAGAGATTGCTAGAAGCTGTCCTTTCAATGAAAATAGACTTATGCGAAGGCACATCTAACTTTCAGCTATTCGAAATCACTTCAGAATATTGCAAAAAGATATATGATGGTCCCCTAACTGTTTTTAACCTATAAAAAAATTTAAAAAATAAACATTGAAATGAAATATTTTCTTTGAGCTGTGAAATTAATAATTTATTGAAAGTATTGTGAAAATAAATGACATAGAACAAAAACGAAAGTGAGTTAAAGAAAAACAATGCTCAACTTTCATCAGTTTGATGTGGGGAATCTAATGGCATTTTAATAAAAGCTCTATTATAAACGAAAAATGACTTGATACATCTTTAGTGGAGACAAATTACTTTTTTTAGTTTTTCATTAAAATGATGCCTTTAAAAGGAAATTAAATGATCATCAATCACATTTTTAGATTCAGTCTATCACGTAGATTAACAAAATAAAAGTTTTTTAGAACTATAACTAGTTTAGTACGGAATTTGTAGACGGTTTTTGACACCAAAAACCGGTCTTTTTTCGATTTAATATAGATATTTGGATTCAGTTCATCGAATTGCATCTAATGATATATGAAATACATAAATTTTAATACATTCGACCTAATGGGTCCGCCGGTGAGACCCGCCATTGTTTGATAATGGGCGAACCATAATGACTAGCAAAACTTCGCATTTTGTATTTCAATCTCTAAAGAGATGTCCCATTAGGAAAGGAAAGTATACTAAAAAATGAAGCAAGAAAAGCTCTACAATCTAGAAAATAAAGCTTATTTTTAATTGTGTACTCTTTGAATTTAATAAAAAGCAAAATTTCGTACCACCCATTTTCTTAAAGAGTAGCGGAATTTGCCAGTGAATTGCATCGTCACAAATGTGTTAAAACTTGCTCTATTTTTGCATTTCCTTCACCTTACTACCTGATGATTCTCTCTAATAAAGAAGAATTCTGGAATGTGCTGATTATTTAAAAGTCACCTTACCCTCACGGTGCGTCAGTTCTAATTTTTAGAGCTCCTCAAACCACACTACCTACCCACGAGAGCCAAGAAAGAGACTTCTCTTAATTATAAACTCATCTGAAGAATCCCTTAAGGATGAAACGCGTCATGGGTGCTTAAGCGACAATTAAGTCATCAGAGGGTACCATCGACTGTTTTCTCACCAACACTCAAAATAGTGTTTACATCTTGTGGAATATGTTTTTCACCCTCACCTTCACACCCTCACACTCAAGATTGTTGCTACAAATTAAGCCGTCTGATGAATCCCTGAAATAAGGACAAAACCGTGATCACAATGTGCTTTTTAAGTTACTCTCACTCTCACACTATTATGCTCCGTTCAGTAAAATCCCTGCATCCAAAGGTTTTTTATAATAATAGATTATTACTTGAAAAAATTTGATGTCTGAGTTTGGGTCATTCCAAGTAGGGCTAGCATTTTACTCTTACTATTCTAGTAAATGGTAAATGATTCGTTTGCCATTCACTGAAACAAAAGAAAACTGGCAGCCCTAGTATGCACATAAAAGTGGTATCTTCTTTGAGAATGAGCCTCTTTAAGCACCTTAATTTAGCTGAAACATGTTCTTTTCTCAGACATATACGAAATGTTTAAAAAACAACGCAAATCAAACATACGGTTTCATTTTCAGTTAAACGAAAAATTTGTTTTTATTGTCGTTCTCTCCCCATCTTGTCAATAGCTTCGAAAAGAAAAGAAACCTAAAAAAAGCAGTTGTAAATTACAGCGGTGGGTTTGTTCTCATGTTTAAATTCAAATTTTCAAAAATTGATGCTGCGTAATAGAGAAAAGACATTCTCTATTACATTTTCTTCTTCTAGCAAGTAAATAAGAAGAAATTCTTCTTCTCTTTTTCGTAGAAAGGAGTCTTGCAAACATAAATTGGCTGCTTGCTTATGCGTCTGTACATCATCGATTAATCCAAAAATAATTAAAAAACGAAAGAGTTATTTTCATTAAAACTTGGCTTCAAGACGATCGGGATTGGAAAGTTTATATTTGAAGTTAGCTTTTATTAATTACTAATTAATTGATCAAGATACCATCTCTCTAGGAAAGGACTGAGCGAATCCTTGAACGATCGTTACTTGTTTATAATGATGGTGTATGAAACTTCAACTTATATTTACGCATGTTACAACATGAAATCCAATCCAAATATTTGGGGTTTTGGATATAGTTTTGAGATTTCAGTTTTGATTATCTCAAATCATGACTAGGTATGTGACAACTCATCTCAGATTACAATGAGCTGGGATGAGCTGTTTCATACTTAATAAAGATTCAAGAGAGAGCTAAAACCCAAATCTCCCACACCCAAAAGACTTGGTGTTGATACGTGCGTATTACAGCTCGAAGTGGGGAGGATTTTTTGCTCTTCGTCTCACCGCATCTGAAGAAAATCTTACTTTAACCCGTCTCGCCCAGTTTCAACAAAAAAGTGTGAAAAAAAACGATGAGAAAAAACAAAAATAATATTCATAGCAAGATAACCAACTGATCGTTAATGCTAATAATCATTTTGGAGCTATAAAAACAGAAAAAATCCGTTGCTGAAATCTTTCTCATAAACAATTTGTAATTCATTGTATATTACTAGAGTATATTATATATTTGAGTTCTGACATCGATGAAATTGTTAAAAGCGAGCTGCAGTGAGGACACATATTTTTTGATAACTAAATGTGATTGCAAAATGCTGGGAAGCAATCGATAAAACACGTGAAACAGGCAGTCCGCAAAGAATAGGATAATTTTTTCTTTTTCTGAAAACTAGGAGTATATTTCCAAGGTTTTAATTTAAGCTCACCAGACAATGTTTTCTACTCTATGAAACTTTTTATTTTATTTTTCAGATAAGGTTTTTATACGAACAAAAAATTGATAAAATGAACAAGCACTTAATCACTTAGCTACTAACTTCGACATTTAGTAAGCATCAATCAATTTGCATAAGGTTGTGTAATACCAAGATCGTTTCTAAATCCGAGAATCGAAAGTATTTAATGTCAACAAATAGAAAATGTTCTTCTCTAATACTTCTAACATCACAAGATTGATGAGACTATTTTTCAGAATAAAATATTTTTTACATGTAATCTCAAAAAAATATTGTTTTCAAAGATAGACACGCACTAAGAAAGTTTTGATAGCACACAATCCTATACATAATTCACGTCTGAAAAAAATGGTGTAAGATTTAAAATTAACAAAAAGATATTTAGTTTGTTCCAAAGCAAGACCGAACACGACCAAGTGCCTACTAAAAAAATCTTTTATAAGAACTTTGAACTACTTTTTATCAAATTTTATCAGAAATATATTTTCAAAATCTTTGTTTATACTAAATCATAGATTGAGAGTTTCCTCAAGAATCGTATAGCCTTATCAAATTTCGATAGAACTGTCAATTTAAAAAGATTTATTGACTTTGATTTAAATACCCTCACAATCGCGTAGTTCAACATTTCTAGGTCTTTATATCGTTCTGTCGGCAACGAATGCATATCTGTAAAAAGAAGCCGATAGAATTGGAAAGCAAATGTTTCTTTATCAAATGAGTTAAGAACAGAACCTTTGGAATGTACTTTTAGTTTTCAAGAAAATAAAATAATAAGGTTATACCTAATAGATCACCCATTAAAACAAAACTATTTTATTAGCTCGATTGCACAGTATAAGGAACTGTCAAAAAACCTGAGAATCACTAGAAATGAAAGGAAAATGATATAAAAATTATTGAAAAACAATCAGAAATCAACCTGCTTTTTCTTGATACTACTCAACACATCCATCATCAAAACTTATATAATTGCCATATATAAATGTTTTCAATATGAATATTTTCGCTATAAAATATTCATCCGAAAAATTTTTCGGGAATTTAGTCTTCTCCCGCTCTACTTGACTTCGCCTCATCTCAATTTCCCTTCACCCCATTTCTGTCTCTGATACCTATTTATACCCTCTCATGTGACGCACATTATTCTCAAGATATTCATTGTATACTTTGAATAAATAGCCTGTCTAAGACACAACTTAAAAATATTTTCGTTCTCTTCATTGTTACATTTTTAGATAGTATCATATTAATTGATCTACAAAAACCAAAAAAAAACACAATGACAAACGCCATCATTATCATTTGATAATTATTTTGGTAAGGTTTTGAATTCTATTGAAGTTTAATCAGTGAAAAGATATGATTACAAAGTATTGATGATATTATGAGCTGAAATACAGTTTATTTTGATGTCTCATGTTCAAAAGCAGCACAGTGATGTTTTTGACACACTTTTTTCAGTTGTCTCGAATACTGTGAGAGCTAGAAAGTTCGTTCAAATGCCATTCAATGCATTTTATGGCGCTCTATTTATATCACAAAACCAGCGTTTTATAAAGCTTACGCAAATTTTCGAATAAAGATGGTAAATATAACTTTTAAGTTCAAATTTTTTCGTGTCCCTTCCCCGTCGCCATCACAAACCACAGTAACCCGATCTGGTAATAGTTGGAATTGGCCGAAAACTGAAGTATCCTATTTGATATAAATCCTTCTTTAGCAATTGCGACGGGATTCAATATCAATATATACGTTTTCTTCAGAAATAAAAGGAGGCCAGGGCATTCAACGTCAACATGTATGTTTGGTACGAACATACATGAATTCCATATTTTTTGCTTCAGAGGACTGTTTTAACAAACTTTTCTAACATTTTTTTGATTGTTTGCTCAAGAAATTCAGCGGATCGATCCGAACTGATTGAAAAAAAAAACTCTGTTGGTTCCAGATATGCTACCAAAGTTTATGAAAATTTCATATAAAGTATAAAAAAAGAGCTGATTATGCAATCACAAGTCGAGCATATAAATTCAAGAATTGCAAATACAAAACTAATGATTAAGGGAAAGAAGTACATTGTTATTAGTTCATATCACTGTTAATGCTGCTCTTAGATTTCAGGATAATTAGTCGTAGGAACTTTTCTGATTTCATATTAGTTTGAATCTTCTGCCTACATATTGAGAACTCAAATGAGAATAATAGTATGGGATCATAATAATATTTTGAAATTTGTTAATTTTAATTTGATTGATTCGATCATTTCTTTAAAACTATTATTTTTACTAAGAACTACTCACTCGTCATCACAAAAATAATCGATCTTTGGTATTTATGAAATGAATGTGCACTTACAAAGTAAAGAATAATGGATAGTCATAATGAGGAGAAAAAAATGCCAAGAAAAGCTGATGATGTTCAGTTGGAATTCACAGCAATTACGTCTCATAGAGAAAGAACAAGTGATCGACGATCATCAGGGAACAAAACTGAAGAAATTCCTAGTGATTTGTCGCACAAACTTGACGAGCAGCAATTCAACATGAATAGAAACGAAGTACTTGATCAAAGACAAGTGATGGTAATGATTGAGAATTATCGTAATGCAGAGGACGACTTCATGAAAAGAAATCGTCGAGTCGTCGAAGCTCGTTCTGCAGAATCGACGTTGACCACTGAAAACATTACCAGTGACGTTAGATCTAACCTCAATCCTATTTTAGAGTACGCAGAAGAGCCTTTATTGCCGCTTGTCAAAGCATGCGCTCCACTGACCGATATAATTCAAAATTTGTCGTTTTACGTTCAACTAGCATTGAACGAAACTCCAGAAGAACCAGCCGATGGGATAACGATTGACGAGAGCGCTGCAATTCGGCTTTACACTATCGAATGGGAAGAAGGACATCGAAGTCTTTATTCCATGTTGAATTATACTCTCAAAAATGGAGACAGTGAGCAACTTCGACCTTATTTCAAGTATATGAAATTATTTTTAACTGCGCTGGCTAAAATACCATGCGCTCCACAATTAACCGTTTGGAGAGGAGTGACTACGGATGTGAGTGCAGAATTTCCACCTGGTACTTCTGTAACTTGGTGGGCCTTTTCATCCTGCACGAAGACATTGCCTGTACTTGAAAACAATATGTATTTAGGCAACACTGGTGAACGAACATTGTTCTCTGTAGAAGCAATGAACGGAAGAACAGTAACTGCTCATTCACATTTCGTTACTGAAGATGAAGTTCTTCTCTTGCCTGGTACTCAAATGATAGTTCAATCACAATTCAGTCCAGCGCCTGATCTTCATATTATTCATTTGAAACAGGTGAAACCAAAGGAAGTATTATTAGCACTCCCATTTGAAGGTATTTCAAAATTTTCAGTTACTTAATATAAATAATCAGTGTCTATATAACATAGGTGCACGTCTTTATCCAAAAATTAAGTGAGTCTAATTATATGCTTTCCCAACTATATTTTTTCATCATTTTTTTTTATTGTATTTCAAAGACGCCCTTGGTATTACAAGAAGAGATACGCCATTCCATTGTGTTTATTCACGATCCTAATTGTTGGAGCAGTCATTCTTGGTGCTGTTTTTGGAACGAGATCTAATTCCAATCAAAACAATACATATAGTACACCAACGACATTGAGTATGATTTTTTATAATCTTTTCGATTCGAAATCGAGTGATTGTTTATTCTGCAATCACTCACTGCTCTTTCGATCAGCATCATACTTTCTTCGAGCATATATCGTTTGATAGTAAAAATGTTCATGAATCACAAGCGTTGATCGAACCTAAGAAAGGAAACATTGGTAGAATATAGCACCTCCTATTGTAAAAAAATAGTCGATCTTCCGATCTCGAAAATGCCTTCTTGTAAGGACATGATCACGGCTTTCTACTTGATAGCTTCGTCAAAAACTTATGTCGAAGATGCTCATTTAGGGCACCTATCAGAATGAATATCATTTCCATTCTGTCATAAAATGTTGCTGATTTGGCACGTATTATAACCGTCAGTTGAGTGAAGCATTCCTATTATGTAATGTTCAGAAATAGACATAATCCTTAATAATTTAGAACTGTTATTGGTTTTCTACTGTATTTTGTACAATCTTTTTCTTTTAGAACCAGTATGCCAAAAACCATTTGATACACTATACTCATATAGCACTGGATCTAATCCAACCTCTGCAGCAGTGGGCCATTTTAGAAACAACAGAGAACTGGATGTTGTAGTAGCCAACCAAGACGATCGCAGCATAACCTTCCTGTTTGGTAATAAAAATGGAATGTTTCAGATTCTGTGGGGTGACACGACTAAACAAAGTCCATACTCTGTGATTTCAGCGGACTACAATAATGATAGTAGACTGGATCTGGCAGTGACCAATTACGATGACAACACTGTCAGCGTACTACTTGGTAATGGTGATGGTACTTTTCAAAATCCAACAGACTATATAGTGGGTGGCTTGCCACGTTCCGTGATATCAGCCGACTTCAACAAGGATAATAAACTAGATTTGGCAGTGGCTAACTACGATGACAACACTGTCAGTGTCTTGCTTGGTAATGGCGATGGTACTTTCCAAGATTCAAATGTCTATAACGTCGGTGAATCACCATACTCTGTGATATCAGCTGATTTTAACAATGATAATAGGCTGGATCTGGCAGTGGCTAACTACGATGACAACACTGTCAGTGTCTTGCTTGGTAATGGCGATGGTACTTTTCAAGATTCAACAGATCCCACGATGAGTTACTCACCATGTTCCATGATATCAGCTGATTTCAATAATGATAATAGCCTGGATCTGGCAGTGACCAACTATCATAACAACACTGTCAGCGTATTGTTTGGTAATGGTGATGGTACTTTTCAAGATTCAGAAGTCTATGACGTCGGTGAATCTCCATACTCTGTGATATCAGCCGATTTCAACAATGACAGTAAACTGGATCTAGTAGTGGCCAACTATGGAGATAACACCATCAGCATATTGCTTGGCAATGAGGATGCCACATTTGAGAATTCAACAAATTTTCCGGTAGGTGAATCCCCACGCTCTGTGATATCAGCTGATTTCAACAGCGATAATAAACTGGATTTGGCAGTGACCAATTACGATGACAACACTGTCAGCGTACTGATTGGTATTGGTGATGGTACTTTTCAAGATGTAACACACTACACGGTGGGTAGCTCGCCACGTTCCGTGATATCAGCTGACTTCAACAAGGATAATAAACCAGATTTGGCAGTGGCCAACTACGGTGACAACACTGGTAGTATGCTACTTGGCAATGGGGATGGAACATTTCAGGGTTCAACACATTATATGGTCGATGGGTTCCCATACTATGTGATATCAGCTGATTTCAACAAAGATAATAGACTCGATCTGGCAGTAGCAAACTACAATAACAACGTTATCAGCATATTGCTTGGCAATGGGGATGGAACATTTCAGGATTCAATAAACTATGCGGTGGGTAAATTCCCATACACTGTGATATCAGCTGATTTTAACAATGATAATAGACTGGATCTGGCAGTAACGAACTCTGTCGGCAACACCATTAGCATATTCCTTGGTAATGGAGATGGAACATTTCAGAATTCAACAGACTATGACGTCGGTAACTCCGCATACTCTGCAGTATCAGCTGACTTCAACAATGATAACAAACTGGATTTGGCAGTAGCGAACTCCGACGACAATACCATTAGTATATTGCTTGGCAATGGAGATGGAACATTTCAAGATTCAATAGACTATATAGCAGGTAAATCTCCATACTCTATTACATCAGCTGATTTCAACGATGATAGCAAAATGGATCTGGCAGTGGCTAACTATTGGAACCGTGCTATTAGCGTGCTGCTTGGCAATGGAAATGGAACTTTTCTGCCTCTAACGAAGTATCGAACTGGAAAAGGGCCGTACTTTGTGACATCAATTGATTTCAACATCGATGGCAGATTAGACTTGGCAGTGGCCAACAATGACGACACCACTGTCAGCGTGCTCTTCGGTAATGGTGATGGAACTTTTCAGGATCAAACTACGTATCCAGCTCATAATAATCCATCTTTTATAATATCAGATGATTTGAACAATGATGGAAAACCAGATCTAATTGTGACGAACGCAGGATCTAATGATATAACTGTTAGTCTGAATATATGTCCGTAACTAATCATCTAATTTTCAATTTATTGATATATGAATTTGTGTTAATGGCACTTCACGAATCATCATGAACAAAGATAGGATTCCTTTTTCGATTTTGATGCCTTGCAAAACTTTACTGTTAAAATCTGTGCATGCCAATTTATTTTGTTTGTTAATGTTTTGTTTAATTCTGTGAGCACGGTGGAACATACATTGTCCCATCTATTCTTTTCTTTCTTTCCTTCTCTCATATAAATTCTCTTCAAATATCCTTTGTCCTTATTGTTAAGGTACAGTAACGTCATAATTTCTCACTTCTCTTCTGATCTTATTTTTCGAGACTATTCTCATTCTCTATTGAGTATATATATTGCTGTTCTCCTTGATAAATTTATGTCGTTTGTTGCATTTCCAAATCACATAATTTCCCTTTCGAAATTGAACTCAAGTCGATAAGAGACCTGTGATTCATATGCCAGTGATGATACGAATGAGAATGACTTCAATTTCGAACACGATGAACTAGCCAATAACTTACATGAGCTTTACTTGAAAATTACCATTTTGTTTAAAAAATAGAATTTTTTTTCTGATTATTATAAGATTTTTATGCAGCCATTTTGAATTAAAACAGAATAAAAAGGTTGGAAAACGTTTTTTCGATTGAAAAAACTCCCGTCCTCAAATGGTTAACCCTTTCAGGACCGAGTTTTTGTTGTTCAAACTTGTTTCTTTTTTATCAGTTTAGCGAATCTGACTCAAAATCTTGCCAAAAAATGTTTATAATATTTAAAAAAACAATTTTCCTCATCAATTAAGCAAAAAAGCCAATTTTCAGTTAAAGCATTCGATGATTGATCGAACTTGCACTTCTTTTATGCTACAGTAAGCACATCTCTTTCGTATCCACTGAATAGACGAATGCATTCCACCATCCAACTAATCAGCAGACTACAGTGATACTAATTTCTGCTTCTCGTCTGACGAAGCTTGTTCAAAATTTGTTCGTTCAACATAAGAACATTGAGACTTCGCCACAAAAATCACATAATTCAAGTATGATAATTCATTTTGACCTAACTGGTTGTAACAGATGAATAAATTTGGTAAAGATTCATTGGAAAAGAACGTGAAAAGCTAAAGTCAATTCCTTCTAGACTTTTAATCAAGGGTGTAGGAGAATATTTTTTAATTGAATCGATCAACTGCATTTATAGATGTCATAGGAAGAGTGACAAACTGCGAGGTTCTTGTACAGTCACGGAAACGAAAGTGAATGTCCGGGAGAAATATATATACACCATCAAGAAAAGATATATATAGAAAGGCATTTGGAGCATTTCATGACATTTATCTATAAGAAGTCTAGCACTTGTTTTTAAACGAAATATTTTTTCTGTTGAATAAATAAGTGGTACAACCCTTGTACTATGGTCCTGAAAGAGTTAATCCAAAGGAACATTTAGTCAATAATGATGTGCTTGAACAATACAATAAACAATTGCGTGAAAAAACAAGTAGTACAAGAGAAAAACAATCAACATCATCCAACAACAAATAATAATATAATCTTCGTTAATAAACATCGAAATTTTACTCAACATCCTATACAACAACAAGGACGTCTTGCTTAAGACAATATGAATGATTCAACAGGTCAAATCAATGTATCCAATCAAGCATTAACATATGCCATCGAAAATCGTAAACTTGCAAAAAAAAATGGCAATCAATTATTTTAAATATATTAATAAGGATTATCGAAATAGATTTATTGGCAATCGGCAACCTTTAGGTTCGATATTGGTGATAAAAAACTTTGTGATGTTACTAATGATATAGATCTCTATATATCTTTTTGCGATATAAAACATTATTCAATACAAACTGATAGTGTCATGTCCACCGCCAATAAAAGACTATATTCATCAATATTTGTCAGCTGATGATTTGATGGGTATGATAAGATCAAATAGTCGACATACTAAAGTGAAATTTTATCTAAAAGAAGATTATGCTAGAATTATACATGATGATAAAATTGGTTTTCATGTAGGTTCATCAGAATATTAGTATGAGTGGGTAAGTTATATTAAAAAAATATAATTTTTTTTGTATATTTAGATTTCTTACAATATCAGTATGAACATGAATGAGTATAAGTATATTTAAATGAAATAATCATTTTTTATTTAGGTTGATATTTATATCAATATAAGTTGGTAAGTTATTTAAAATAGTTTTTTTTTGTTTCAAATGAAACTACTTCATCATTGTTTTGATTAAGGGCCCCCCCCTCAAAAAATATCAAATTTTGTCAAAAAAACAAAATTTGAGGTAAATGTATAGCTGATTACTATGATGCCTGAACATTAAGAATCTGCAGAATTTTGAAGTTTGGACTCTCCAAAAAATGAAATTTCGCAAAAAAGTGTGCTTTCGTCACCACATACCTATTTTTAAAAAAAAGAAGATTTTGTAGAAAAACGTTTATTTTCCGTTAAAAAATGAGTATGGGCGAGACTCACAGAACAAGTAAAGAAGGATTTATTTCCACAGGTTTTGTAAAGCTTTTCTCGGTGAATGATCTGGAAAAAAACAAAGGCTTTATCATTTATCTGTGCGGAGATATTTGCAAAATACAACATACCTGAAATTTCAAAATCTTGTTTCGCGTTTTTCTCAGAATGTAGGTTTCACAGCTTATTTACAAGAAAACTCGACCACAATTCCGTATAATGTCAAATATTTTTTGTTTGTTTGAAAGAGCGTGAAAAACTGCAGGTGCTCTGAGGCTCCGTTTTTTAATTTAGCTTTGATACTATTATATTGAAGAGCATTTTTATAATTAGAACGCCATTTTTTGAGAGTTTTTCGAGTGAATGAACTTGTGAACCCTTTTTCCGCTTGATAGATAAGAGTTTTAAAGAAAAGGAGCCTCAGAGCACCTGCATCTTGAGATGCTCTTTCAAACAAAAAAAAAAATTATATATTGAATGGAGGCCAACAGAGAAATCTTGTAAATACAATGAGCTATTTTTGACCCTTGTTTGGTTCATATCTCTGTCAAACGTCAAGCTATCGAGCTGAAAATTTTACCACAGCCTTCTCACTACAGCCCCAACATATGCTCCAAATTTCAGCCCATTTGAACTTGCCTGGACTGAGATCGATTTTGAGGGGGGGCGTCCTTAATACAATAAAAATCTCAATGTAAATCAATATTCTCTGTAAATAAATTTATAATCGTTTTTTTACTAATTATCTCTACTCGTTTCTATATCTAAATAAATCGGAAAGAAATACTTTTCAATAAACTGAAACTTATCTGATTCATTTTATCAAATTAAATTCCAATAACTGAAAATATTAGAGAAAAACTCTCAAATTTGATGAATTTGAATAATCAGTTTTGTGAGAAAATGTTGATAAGTCAGTCAATAGTTCACAATACACAATAAGTAATTAAGATATTATATTAATATAGTGATAATATATGATTAAAAAAAGAAAGAACTCTAATTTGTACAGAGGGTGACAAGTAAAATGGTACGAATTCTTAATTCATCAACAAAAATCAACATTATAAAAGTTTAAATTATTTATATTTTACCTATTTAATCTCTCGCAATGTACTATCTGTAAATGACAGAATCTGTAAGCTTAAAACTGATTCCAGGCATCATTCATTCATATTTAACAAATCTTCTTGGATTACAGAAAAATTATTATCAAGAGTGACATCTTATCTAGTTCGATTGGGTTAGTTAAATTTTCTTTTCGTTCTGTTGGAAAGAAAACATTATCTCGTAATAAATGTGCATAACTATCTACATTGTTGCGAATAATATATATTAAAAAAATTTCCAACAACAAATATAACTATCGTTATAATGACAAATAATATAATTCCATCAATTGAAATATTACCAGTAGAAATACTTTATCGAATATTTGATAATCTTGATGTTGAAACAATTATATTTTAATTCGACCATTATCAAGATTATTTCGATCAGTTACAAATACTTATAATCGATATATATTGGATTTTCAATTAATTTCAAAGTTAAATTTTAATATTTCTTTGTCGTTTAATTAATCCTCAAAATATTATTTCATTAACACTTTCAGACGATGATCGAACATCAGATCAAATAGATTTATTTATTTCTCTTGTTCATATTCAAAAATTTACACGACTTCATTCTCTAACTTTACTTTATATCAAAGAATCACAAATGAATTTTATTTTAAAACAAATTAATCTTAATTTTCTTACTTCATTCTCATTTGATATGAAAAATACAATACTAAACTTTTAAAAACAACTAAAAATCTACTTCCATTAATAATCGCTAGAACAACTCTTCGTAAAATTGAATTTCATATAAAACCTAATAGACTGTTAGAAATCTCATGGCCAATGAATTGTTCAATACATTATTTAATTTTAAATAATGGTATTACTATAAATAATCTTATTACAATACTTCAATATTCTCCTTATTTATATAAATTGATTATAAAAAAAAATTTGGATAATTTTACGAATGATACAATTTTAAAACTTTCTTCTCTCAAATCTTTTCAACAATTAAAATTTCTAACTATTCAAATACCTAATATATACATTGATCAAATAGAATCATTTCTATTATTAACACCATCACTTATTTATTTTAAATTAACAGGTGTAGATTATAATTTAGATGGAAAACGATGGGAACAATTTGTTCAAACAAATTTATCTCAATTAGATAAATTTGAATTTTCTTTTAGTCAATATAAAGGAATTGGATATACTTCAACAGATCTTAAATCAATTATTTCATTATTTCAAACACCATTTTGGATTGAATATAAAAAATGGTTTGTAAATTGTGAATATGATGCTAACAATCTGCGTATGATTCTTCTTTATTCATTACCTGAATGCAGATCAGATTTGCGCTACATACCAAGCTCACGAAAAATATCTTTATCAACAAATTCTATGAGATTAAATAATGATTCAACAATAATGAATAATGTTAATTCAATCAAATTGACTCTATCAAAGTATATAATTGATGATATTAAAGAAAAAGTATGTTTACTAATAAAAATTTTCTTATTTAATATTGACAAATTGTTTTTTTTTTGATTGATTAATCATCTATTAATCTTTTCATGAAGAAAAAAAGTGGATCATGACTCTTTGATCAGCAATTCTATTTCCTTGAGCAAAATACTTGTGTTTTTGTTGACTATATGCCTGATTTATACTGTTCTATTTTATGTTTAATATCTAATAATATATATTTGACTTATCTGATATTAAGAATAGGAGTAAAATCTTTTTGTTTCTATTCAATTTAATAGAATATTTATTAACTATCATTATGTTATATTATTCATAAAATTCATCCAAAAATCTTCTATTGAAAATAAATTTTTATGATTCCTATTTTATTATTCTATTTATAATAGAATTTTTTCCATAATGAGTATACATTTTATTAATTATATAGTTAATATTTAAAATACATTCATATTTTATTTTTTTTTAGCAAACAATGATAAATCATCCAATGTTTCCTAAAGTGATTGAAGTTGATATATGTTTTATGGATATTTGTACATCATTATTAATTTAATCATTATCTATTTTCTTTAATATTTCTCAAATAATTCAAATGACACTAAGTTATAGTCATTTTGAAAGGTGCGATCAAAATACAATAATGAATATTAAAATTTTTCTTGAACAAGCACATAATCTATCTTCATTGTATATTCATAATAACACATATAGATCATATACAGATCAATTGATAGAAAATATTTATTCAATTATTCCATTTCATATAAAAAAATTACATATATCAATAAATAATATTAATACAATAAAATTTATTTTACAACAATATAAATGTTTATCTACAATTCAATTAGATTTTGAATATCCAATAATATCTGAAGAAATTATAAAATGGTTTAATGATAATGCTATTGCTTCAACGTGTTATGAAAAATCTAAAACAATTTTTGTATGGATTGGAAGAATAAAGATTGAGTCAAATGAAAATAATATCAATTATAAACGAATTAAAATTAATCGAAAACAATAGAAATTCTATAAAGAATTTTTAAAATAAAAAACTTTATTAAACATTTTTGTTTTTTTTTTACATTTTACGTTTGAATGGATTTTTGGGTTTTGATATCATTTTGACTTGATTACCGTTTCGTTTTATTATATTGATTTTTTTTAAAACGTTAATAAAAAACAATCAAAGTATTTCTTTTTCTGTCTATAATGATTAGAAAAACATATTAAGACAAATAAGATTTTATAGATTTAAAATAATATATTAATATAACAGAGATTATTTATTTATCTATTTCATACATTGAGAATAAAGGATGAGAGTAAGAAAAGAAATAGAAATTCTATATTTATTCTCTTTATTATATAAAGTAGATTTAATTTTTGAAAAATCTCGAGAGGTGTCACATATCCAGAATATCGGGCATGCTGGAGAAGTGTAGGGAGATGCTAGAGAAGTATAACGAGATCTACGAGAAACATAGAGAGATGCGAGATATGCCACATTTCCTCTCCGCCCTCACCCTTACTCAGAGAGATGTGCTGTGTGTGTCTCTCCCTCACCCTCATCCTCACTCAGAGAGATGCGCGAGATGCAACATTTCCCTGTGAAGAGGGACTTGGAGATAAGACATCTTTAAAGATACGGCATCTCCTGCTGGAACTCTAGGCTAAAAATTTTAAAAAAAGTATTATCGGGAGCTGCCGATGCGGGAGATGCCGCATCTTCTGAGGGAGACGCGTCTTCCGGTGGGGTCCTAGGCTAAAAATCAAAAAAAATTTTCTCATCAGGAGATATTGATACGGAAGATACCATATTCCTCTGTGGAGAAGTGCTTGGAGATGCGGCATCTCCCGTATCAACCAGTAGTGTAGAACTCGTTAATTCGGTTCGAGTATTAAAATTTTACTCGAGTTTTCAACTATTCGACTATTAAGTTTTGAAGGAACAGCAGGCGAAACCATGCAGTATCAGGTGAGTCTGCCCAATACCACAGGGTCAGGCGAGGAAGCCCAACACCGTAGGATTAGGTGAGGGAGCCCACCACTACAGCGTCATGTGATGGGTCCAATACTGAAGGGTCAAAACAGAGTATCCAACGCCGCAGCACGAAGCGAGGATGTCCAAGACTGCTGTATCAGGTGGGAGGCCCTACACTGCACCATCAGAAAAGGATGCCCCATACCTCAGTATCAGGTGAAGGAGCCATATACCATCGGGCTAGGAGAGGGTGAGAGGAGCTGATTGAGAGAGGTAGTGGAAAACATCACAGGACTAGGACAGGGTAAGGACAACCATTTTGGGGTGAGCTAACTTTGCAGGCTGGGAGTGAGACTGAGGCTGAGGGTGGAAGATTTTGAGAGAGGGTCTGTAAAACTACACAGCATTGAATCTGGGTGAAGGCTTAAGATGTTGTAGGAGACGCGGAACCTCATGGAACGCAAAAGGCCTAAGAGAACAGCCTTGTGAAATGCTGAATAACCCGTAACGGCCTGATTCAAAGCCTTTCCGTTTCAGGTTCACTCTCAGGACGCGAAGTTAGTTCGCCTCAAAATGGTTGCCCTTAACCTACCCTAGTTTTGTGAGGTTTCGCACTAACTCTCCCAATGGGTTCCTCCCATCCTCAACTCGTCCGACGGTATTGAACGCTCTCTCCTAATGCTGCAGTGCTGCCTGCTTTATCCTGACCCTGTAGTGTTGGACCCCATCATCTGACGCTCTAGTGCTCGGCTCCATCACCTGACCTTGTGGTGTTGGACAGCATCGCATGAAGTTGCGTAGTTTTACCTGCTGCTCACTCAAAACTTTCAATAGTTGAATAGTTGAAAACTCGAGTAAAATTTTTAGTACTCGAATGGAGTCTTTGACTTCTACATGTATGGGCATTATGCAAATAAATACTGCTCCTAACAACACGGCACTACACTTACTGTAATTTTGGACATTTGTCTTCAGTGTCACAAAAAATTTGTTCTCTTTGCACATTATAACTCTATTCATATACCCAAATGAAGCTTACATGAGTAAGATAAATGTTTATTGTGCTAATGCTAACTCCATACGAATACTAAAGCAATAAATCTT
This sequence comes from Macrotrachela quadricornifera, assembly GCA_022393335.1. NCBI lineage: Eukaryota > Metazoa > Rotifera > Eurotatoria > Philodinida > Philodinidae > Macrotrachela > Macrotrachela quadricornifera. Next base: position 1,393,147 of record JAJEKB010021931.1, on the reverse strand, counting down.
TTTTAAAACTTACAAAAGAATGTGAAAGCATTTTTTTTTGAGCAAACACAAAAGTTTTAACATTTTTTTAAACTTTCCTGCTGAGCGCACAAGGCGAGGTTAGACACTGTTTTATTGAGTTAGATATAGGTATAGGCGTTAACCGCTAGTAATAGGTGGTTCAGTATAGATATAAGAGTTCACATTTTGCTAGCAAAGGAGAAATATAGTTATTCGAATTTGAAGCCTAGCTAAAATAGGAAAGGCACAGGTATCATGTCAGATATAATTGCAAGTGGTAAGATATTAATATAATAACTTCAAAATACAAATAAAGGTTCCATTATAGTTTAAGCATAGAAGTAAGGGGCCAGTAATAGTTATAAAAGGTTGTATATTGACGATTACGTCACCGCTGCCCACAGTCTGCGATGTTTTTCTGTTCTCTTTGTTTCTGTCTTTTCCTCTGTTTGTTATCATCATCTTGTCTCCTCGGCCTTTTCGTAAGCGTTCGCTAAAAATACTGTAAAAACACTTATAAAAAATGAACGGCACGAAATAAATCCTGCACAATCAAAAAAAAAAAAAGGTTGTATATTCCTCTGAGAGGTATATGTAGAAATAAGGAATTAAATATAGAAATAAAGAGTTAGCGATAGGAAGAATAGATTAAGGATAGAAATAGGGGGTAAATATAGAATTATGGAGTTAAGAATAGGGATGGGCGTAGATATAGAATTAAGGGATTAAGGATAGGAATGATGAGTAAGAGATATAAATAAGGGATTAGAGATAGAATTGAGAGGTTAAGGACAGAAATACGAGATTAGATGCGAAATTAAGGATAGGAATAAGATGCTTACCGACTCAAGAAAAATTGAGATTTTATTGCAAGATCTGAGAAAAAAGTCGGTAAAAATCAACATTTTGGACGATTTTATCGGGATTAATCGGCCGAGGTATCGCGATAAAATCGTCGATTTTTGTCCGATTTTCATGACATGGAATTTCATCCTTATTTAGATCGACACTAATATCAAACTAAGTTGGTAAGTTTTATTTATAAAGTAACCATGTCTTTTATTTTGATTGAAGCACTAGCACCAGTAGGGATTGTCGGAACTGGGATTTTGACAATTGAGTTATACTATTAAAATCGATATTCCGAAAGATGCTCCCCGGACACTTGCTCCCCAACGACACTTGTTCCCCGCATAGATGCGGGTGTAGGCGTAAATCTGAGTGAGGGCGAGACATAGAGTGAGTTTTGGTTTTGATTGGGGTTGGATCTGGGCCTGAAGAGCAAATGTCGCGGGAGCAAATGTCCGGAGAACATCTTTCATGGATTCATTAAAATCGAGAGAAATTGAAAACAAAATCATCAAAGATCGCCAGTGTTGGCGATTAATCGCTGATTTTTACGCGATTTTGATGACATGGGTATCTATTCCTCTTCTCATATATATTTGCCGCAGCACAAATTAAAATGTAATTCAGTTTAAAATTGTCCTACACTGTAAAAAATCGACGTCGAATAATAAACCGTTCAAAAGGATTTATATGTCATGAATTCTCTCTCTTAATTTTACATTTTCTCTATTACCATTACAAACGACTACTTCCAACGACATTTTTACTATCATTTGAAAAATTCGATTTTTAATAGAAAAAAAAATCATTTTCAGCTACTTTTGGCTGAAAATTGATAGGTTTTCATTAAAAATTGATTTTTTCATGTAGAATAATTTTTTACCACTTGAAAAAGATCTTTTATAAGATCGAAATGCATTGTAGTAGTACTTCCAATACTCACCCTCACCCCCAAGCTTTTTATTTGTTAAACAATTAGCAACAATCAAAATTTACATATTACATGGGTTTTTATTACAAAAATTTTGTAATTGATACATTTCTTTGATAGTTATCATATTGAAATGTTAATGTTTATTCTACACTCATGAAAGTCGTTCAATATTTGATTTTAATCTTTCTCGATCTCTATATGAATAAGATGGACATTTTTCATAAATGATTAATGCTCGTTTATAATATTCAATTGCTAATTTAAATTGATTAAGAAGTTCATAACATTGGCCTATATTTGACAAACTTTTACCAATATTTTCATCATCTAGTGATAAAGCTTTTTCACGAATTGAAAAACATTTTAATTCATATGCCAAAGATAATTCATATTGATTTCGATCTAATTGTATTTGTGCAAGTTTTGAAAGATTGCCAATAATAGATAAATGTTCTGAAGAGAGACTTGCTTCTCTAATTCTTAAACATTTTTCAAGATATTCAATTGCATCATCATAACATTGTTTTTCATGTAAAATATATCCAATCCATTCTAAACATATGACAATTCCTGTATGATTTCTAGGATGATATTTATTGCATATAGCTAATGATTGACTATAATAATCGATAGCTTCATTATATTTGCCTTGCATATAAAAAATATTTCCAATATTACTGAGACTATTAGCAATCTTTATGTGAGGAATATGATGAAGATTTTTAAGTATTTTTAATGTTTCTTGATAATAGTCTAGTGCTTGATCAAATTCCCATTGATCTCGAAGAGTATTACCAATATAATCGAGAGTCAAAATAATATCGAAATATCTAGATGAATAATACTTCTTTTGAATTTCTAGTGCTTGTTGATGATATTGAATAGATTCATCAAATTTTCTTGTTTGACGAAATAATTTTCCAATATAATTAAAACTATGACTAATAGCATTATGATTCGATGAATAATTATTCTGTTGTATTGCTAATGCTCTCTGATAGAAAATAAGAGATTCATCATAATTTCTTTGAATAAATAAAATATAACCAATATTGATAAGACTAGAAGTTATTTCTACATGATCAGATGAATAATAATCTTCTTGCATTTTTAGTGTTTTATGATATAAAGCAAGCGCTTCATTATATTTTTCTTGTATATATAAAATCCTTCCAATGCTTATGAGAATTCTAGCAATAGAAGCGTAATATGATGGATATGAGCTTTCTAACATGATAAGTGCTTGTTGATGAAAATGATGAGCTTCTTCACAATTTCCTTTTCCATTTAATTGTATGCTACCAATATTATTTAAAGCACAAACAATATCTAGATGATCAGATAAATAATATTTCTTTTGTATCATTGTAATTTGTTGATATAATTCTAAAGATTCATCAGATTTTTCTTGTTCATATAGAATATTTCCAATAGTACTCAAACTATCAGCCATTTCAACATGACCATGTGGATAAAATTTCTTTAGTATTATCAATGCTCGTTGTGCAATATCTAAACTTTCTTCATATCTCTCTAGTACATAAAAATTATCAGCAATTCTATCCAGAATATAAGCAATATATACATGATTTGATGAATAACATTTTTCATAAATAGACATTGCCCGTTGTCCATAATCAAATGCTTCATTATATTTTGCTTGTTCTCTTAATGTATAACTCATATTACTGAGAGTTATAGCAATATCAATATGAAAATAATTATAATATTTTTCTTGAATTGTTAATGCTTTTTTATAAAAATTGATAGCTTCATTAAATTTTTCTTTTTTATGATAAATAAGAGCAATATTTTGTAAACTATTTGCAATATGTGGATGATTAGAAGAATAATATTTCCTTCGAATTTTTAATGCTCTTTTATGAAATTTATATGATTCGTCATATTTTCCTTGTTCATATAATATTTTACCAATATCAGAGATAACAATAGATGAATCTTTAATACGAATTGATTCAGTTTTCATCATTCGATTATAAGAAGAATCATAAAATATTCTTGCTTGATTCCATTCTCCTTTCCATTGATAAGCTTGTCCAATTGAATGTTCAATCCAAGCTAAATCTTCATCATATTGATTATAAAATAAATTTTGAAAATATTCAATTGATTTATCCCATTGATTCATATCACAAATTAATTTACCAAATATAATTGGAATACTTATATTGTCAATTTGATTATGTGTATCATTAATATATTTTTCTATAATATTTTGTCCATTATTTACTGCATTTAATTTAATAATCCATAATTGTTCATCTTGTTCAATAGTATCTAATTGAAATATAGCATTTAAATCGAATAATATTTCTTCTTGACTTTTAATATCTCTAAATTGAGTAATATCAGCAAAGATAATACTATCACCAATTTCTTTTAAATTACATGTGATTTCAAATAGAACAGGGATTAAATCATTTTGTTGTTCAAGTTTTTTAGTGGAAATTAATAATGATAAAGTAGGACGATTTATTAATAAAAAACTTTTCATTGACATAAATTTTCCTTTGTTTTCTTTGAATTTATTAAATTCACTTTTTGATAAATTCATTAATTGATAAAAAATAATATTTTCTTTATTATATTGAATAGTTTGTTGATATTGATGTTTAAGATTTAGTATAATATCATTAATAAAATATCTTAAAAGATAAAGTTGATTAATATTTTGTGTTATTAATGCTTGATTAATAATATATCTAATAAATGAATTATTTAAATAGTATTTAATAGCATCATTTGATTTATATTCATATTCAAATTGATCAATTAATTGAAGTTCTTTTGGATTTTCTTTATAATAATAACGAAATGTTTCAATCATTTGTTTTTTTGCTTTTTCATCATATGGAAAATATAAAATAACTTTATGAAAAAGATGAATCCATATAAAATCACTTGATCTTTTTGATAAATCTCGTTTATTATAATTATATTCATCAAAAAAAATCCATTTATGAAATTGTTGATCAATTAAATTAATTTGTTCTTCAATTGATGAATATAATCTATTAAATTCATTATATATTCCAATTATATTTAATTCTTGATGATAAAAATATTTCGATTGATATTTATTCGAGTCAAATATAAAAATCGAATTTACTCGAGAAAATATATTTATATAGGAAAATATTTGAGAAATTGATGAAGATGAAATGATAAGAAAAATTTTTTGTTTTTCAATTGATTTAATAAAATGTATACATGATTCAATTTCATTATAAACAAAATAATCATTATTAATTTCTTTTAATTTTATTGTTAAATCTTGAATATTATCATTAAATTCATCATATAAATAAAATAAAATAAAAATTATTTTAGAATTTATTTCATATTCTTCTTCTGATTTAATTGAATTTATTTCATTGTATAATAATGTTTCCATTGAATAGAAATATGATTAAATAATATTATATCAATTGTTGAATAATTTACACTGAAAAACAATATTCAAACAAATTCACTAAAATCTCAAAATAATTAAATCAAAATGAATAAATTTTTACTTACGAGTAAGGTAAATAAAATGAGAAAATGAATATCAATCTTAGTCATATATCATCACAGGTATTCATTTGGTTTTTTCCAACAAATACATTTAATGAGATATAGAAGGACAAATTACCATATTTCGAAATATGTTATAGTCATTCGTCATTTTTTTCTTTCTGCTTGATTTGTTTTTATTAATATTTTATCATGATTTATTAATGTATATGAAATAACCGTGACACGACATTTCCGCGCGCACACGTCAAGTGAGGGTGAGGGCGCCGCGGAAGTGTCGTTTATACATTACGCACGGAAATGTCGTGTAACAGAAAATAACGATGATAAGTACACTTTTTATATGTATTTAATGGTTTTTTCCGTGACACGACATTTCCGCGCAGTGTGTCTCAGTGAAGGTGAGGGCGCGCGAAAACGTCGTGTAACCGTTTTTTCTTGCAGAGATGTCCATTGTGATTGGAAATCTACCACTGCCGCACCGCGGCGATTGTCAGAAAAACGCTACTACGATGATATTTTTAGAAATCTTTGGATTTTCAAGGGTGTGATCGGTTTAAACTAGAGTTGCATCTGCCAATCGATCAGATTCGTCAAGCCTTATCGTGCGACACACATCAACATCGAGATTATGTGTAAATTCCTGAATTTTTGAAATTTCTCTCATAGAAAAGCTACCATCGCCGCGACGATTTCTGAAAAAAATCTGTTGCTGCCATCATCCCCATTGTGGCAGCGGCAGTGCCGCGATGGGCAACTCTGTTTTCTTGTGAAATATCGAAAAGCAACGAAATTTAAAAGATTTGATTTGTTTTAAATTGCAATCGCAACTACAGAGTATAAATATATTTGTATTAATAATGATATTTTATTCTCTTATCGATATCTTTATTTTTTCTTTTCCTTTCTGTAAAACAGATTAAATGATGAATACGTAGATTATTAGTTAATAATAAGTTTATTATGTATAACGGCAGTAAACATATACAATCTATATAAATAGAAATGAAAATTTGACACGTAAATAATGTAAATTTTGTCAGTAGAAAAAAAAATTATCAATAAAGAATAATTTTGAATGAGAAATGAAATAAAGAACAAAAAAAACAAGTACTTACTGTGGTAGCAAAACAGATTTGACTTTTGCTGATCCATTTATTTTACATCTTGACTAAAAATTTGATAAATTTCAATGAACAACCAAAATAGACTTTTTTTTTAACGTATACTTTTAAGGTAATTTATCATTTAATTATTTGTATAATTACTATTTTCTGAGATACTGAAAGCTTTAGCTTTTTGTACAGTAGAATAAATTGTTTGTCTTTCTATCGAACGATATATCTTTCATTGCACTAATTCTTTCTTTTTCCTATAAACTCGGTGATTGTTTGAGAATTCTTTACGCAGATTTTATTCTTATAGTTCATCGTGTTTTTTTCTTTAATATTGGATTGTATAGAGTATTGATTTCTTTATTGATTTATATAACTTTGACTAGATTTAAATTGAATTTTTATGAAAAATAACATAAAATTAATTTTTCATAAATGCAAAAAATGATTCAAATTCTAACAATAAAATTCCATATTCTCCTCAATTTCGAATCAGTTTTATTTTGTATTTTTTGTATGAAGAAATGTGATAAATCTCTTTCATCTAAATCAGTTTTTCTTTATTATTGAGTTTATTTTCACTAAAATATATGTAAAATAAATAAAATAATAACAATATGATTACAGCACTAGTCAACGATATTACCTCTTGTTTTTCTTGGTTATCAGTCAAGTTTCTTTTGCTATTGTTTCTATACAAGATACTTTCCCGGAAAAACAGATCTTGATATTATTGTGATATCCTTGTGTTCTTGCTGTTTGTGTTTGCTTCTTTTTCATTGAAAATTCTTGCCTGATTTCTTTTTTTCTCTTGAATCTGACGTATTTATTAGAAAAAAGAATAAATTACTAAAATTTACTTATTTAGATAAAAATATTTTGTACACATTAAAAACCCATACGTATACTGTTAGAATTCATATTTTTAATATTTTTCTATCTGAAATCAGTGATGGTTGATATCTAACGTCAAGTCATTATTCTAATAATGTTGTTATGGGCAATTTTAAAATCAATAAAAAATAGATTCATTAGTGTGAACTAATACATGTGTATTTTCTATTAAATATTTTCATTTATCTGATATC
>JAJEKB010021931.1:1284509-1345624 GCA_022393335.1 Macrotrachela quadricornifera | reverse complement strand
GTTGAACGAGTAGTTGGTGTGATTTATAATATTAGTCGTCATGATGATGGCATACAAGCTTTCAATTCTCTTAATACTGCAGATAGAATCAAAGAAGTTCAGACACATTATGAAGATTCACAAATAAATATTCTTTGTTCTATGATTATGGCTCTCTTATCAACATCCGAACAAATTAAAAATAATCGTAAACGAATGAATAATATACTTGATCAATTATTACAAATCGTTGTTAATGCATCGAAAGAATCACCTGATTACCAAAGTGAAGGATGGCACATTTCCGAGCCATTGATTGTTTTAGTTAAATTAATTTGTTATGAACGTACACTTGATTATATCTTACAACATGCACAAGTTGAATTCGGAACATCTTCAACAACTGAGTTTTTAATTAAAATATTATTGAAATTTTATAAATACGTTAGTACAGATGATCCTCTCAAGCTCTCAACTTGTACAGCACTTTGCAATATTCTATGGAGTATTTCACTTCGTCCACAATATAAACAAGAATTAGAAGAAAATGAAGAATTCAAAATGCTGATTGAGAAAATAGCTACGGATAAAATTGACACTAATTCTACTCAATATGTACCAAAATATATTGAAAATATTCACAAAGCTACCGATGGAATTCTATGTAATATCAACAATAATAACCAAATCAATATACTAAATGTGACAATATCTGAGCAACGTAAATCTACAACTAATACATTAGTTTCATCTATATTGACAGTCAAGAAACCATCAATTATGATCAGTTATGCTCATAATGATAGTAATGTTTGTACCCAGTTGTACAATGAATTAGCTAAATATAATCCACAATTTGATATTTGGATCCATTGGAAAAATAGTAAAATATGATATGTATGGGGTAAAATAGCTGATGGTATTGCAGATTCAAGTGTCATTTTGTGTCTATTGTCAAATAAATATTATGAAACTAAATCGTGTCAACAGGAATTTGTCTATGCACATGATCATCTCAAGAAACCAATTATACCTATCTATATTTTGGATGATAAACCACCTGGTTGGTTAGGTATGTCATACAATGAGCATTTTATTATAGAACGCAGATAGAACTATGATAATTTCATTTAGAAATAAGCTTTTTGTTACCTTAAACTTGGAAAAATGACAGAACTGAAACTCTAAAAGAAACTTTGTGGCAAAAGGCAGTGTTTTTCCACTCCAAAAATTATTGAAATGAAGTAGTTTAAACACTTCTTTTTAAGTACACGACCAATATTTCTAAGAATATATTCATTGATACGTGTTTTTTTCTTACTCGTTTTCTAAACAAGAAAAATTCATAGAACAAAATAATGCATTTGTACCATTACATAGTCATCATTTAAAATGTGCAAAGCTTTTTATAGATTAGGAACAAAAGTGAACTCACATTTTTCTATTCTTTTAGCAATTCATACATGTATTATGAAATACGTTCGTTTTCGTAACACAAAACAGCTGGAATCAGAGAAATTAAAAAATTTAATTGAAATGATCGAAGAAAACATTAGGATCAAGTGCGAAAACAGATGAAGATTTAATTCCATCTATCTCAGCGCCTGTTCATCATGAGCTATCACAGGTTGTACAAAAACCAAAAGAAGAAGAAAAAGAGATGAATTCACGGTTGGTATTTCAAGAGAATAAAATTTCAATGGACTTGTGTAAGTTATATCATTTTGAAGATGGTGTTCAACTACTGAGTTATGCCGGTAGTCTTTTGAATGATGAAAAAATTGAATTACAACGTCAAATATATTCTGATGAATTTGTTGAAATGTACAAAGGCAAACGGCTCTTACCACATCAATTTACAACATTTGCTTATGCCTTACAAAAACTACGCTTTGAACACATTAAAACAGAAGCGCAACATACTGATAATCATTCTACCGTTCAAAAATCAGGTGGAACAACCAAATCGCAAACATGTGAAATATCATAACTTGTATCTTTGGTGCAAATATTTTCATTCACTTTTTGTGTTTATCAACAAATAATATATGAATTTGTAACTTAGGTGTCTAACTTTTTTTACTAAAAATAAAATATTTCAGTCTTCAGAAATAGCGTAGAGTTCAGTTTCGCTTGAATTAAGATACATTAAGTTTATATGTAGACATTTCTTCGGTTTTAGCTTCATATGTTGGATAGTCACATTGTAAAAGATAAAAACTAAAGCGAAGAATGTAACAAAGTTGCATGTAATTGCACAACGTACACATGTAGACTGATGAAATTCGACTTTTGTTATGCAAAATGAGAAGGGAAGGCTATGATTCATGCTCGATTACATCGCTTTGTGAATCAATGGAAGATTGTTTTGCCGAAGACAAAAACGTTGTAGGTTCGATTCCTGCCGGAGCACTTTAAAAATTGAGCGCGCAATCCTTCTCCCTTTTATTTTTTATTTGACTTAATACATTTTATATTAAATTAATATTTTAAAATAAATCGTATGACTAGAATGAAATCTAATTTACTATTATAATAATTAAATACACTATCATTTTGTACGTTGCGTTTTACTTTATCCAAAATTTCGAACAAGTCTTTTTATTAACTTAGTCGAAAAATTTCAGCAAAAAAAACAACGAAGATTTAGAAAGAATATGGCATTGAATATATTGAACAATAGAATAAAATCAATAACATTTACCGTCAAAAATCATTTCATTACAGTATAACAAAACAATATCAGATTCACTTATTAAATTGTGGCTTTTGATAGTTGCTATAATCATATGGTTATACTCGTTCTTCATAGTAAAGATAAGGACCAGTAGTTCGTCCTGTATTTCCACTTTTGCCTATTCCTTGTCCAGTTTAGTTTTTGCTTAAATCTGCATATAAATGTTGAATTGTTTTACCATTGAAGTCTTTGAATTTTTTTAACAAATTCACAAAAACATACTGAAAATATCAAATATATACAAAATGTTTCGTAAGTCTTGAGATATGACAAAAAAAGGTATATGCAGATGAGAAATAGTCCTCAACCAGATGTATATCTATATAAGATTTGAGTATTCGCGGTGAACTCTTAAACGAGCAACAGTCGAATGACTTTCCCTCTTGATATAAAAAGAATATAAATATAAGAATAAAATGATATATTTTTCAAATCAGTACATAATTCTTTTGAATATTTATTTAAAATTTGTGATAAATCATTGTCGTAGTTTGCAAGTATACGTAGTTTGCTGATTTTAGTCCCATTATGCTATGTTTACCTTGTTATTCTTCTTAAATTAAAAGAGAAATCATTCAATTGTTTTTTATTTGAAAACTCATCTATATATATAACTAGTTACTTTTACTCAATTTCTTCTAAAACATCGCTTCTCTTCTGAAATCAAATCTTATCATTTATTTTCACATACAATTTGCACGAAAAAACTTGTCGGTTTTTTTAACAAAGAAAAAATTTTTCACTAGTAATATTTAACTACATTTAAATATTTTCTTACCATTGAGTAGCATCAAGGTAAAGAAGAATTTTGCATTATATTGCGAAAAAGCATCAAATTTTGATTCTAACTGATTATCTCTGAGTCTCTATGACTATTTCAAAGTGGTCAAAAATGAACAAACATCTTGTGGTAAGATTGTACACACGAATTATTAGCGATGCTTAAATTATTAGTATCATTTATTGTGAAGTCAAAAGAAAATTTGAAAGTTTTTTATGTAATACAGAGCCAAAACACAATTACATTCCAAAGTAGGGTAAAAAAAAGAGCTCTGTAGACGCCTCCAACCGTATCATATCTACACATTTGTGGCAGCCGCGACTTCGTCTTCGTTCAAAATAGTGATTGATGGTCGATGCGATACTAAGTCTTTTAACAATTGTATACATTGTTCATGAGCAAGATTCGCTTTTTCCGATGTAATTACTTTATCATTATAACGAACATCTAAGCAGAATTTAATTGACTTGAGGTTCGATAACCATTTTGGATCTAACATGCATTTTTGCCAAACAGATAAATGATTTATTAGAGTCGGCGGTCCTCTAAATTTCAAAATTTCCACATTAGGTGGAAAAAACATAGGCAGTTCAGCTAAATAATGTTCCTTAGGAGAATCTTCGGATGAATCATGCAAAGTAAGGTCAAGAGACTTGAGTGTATGGCATTGAATTAATGCTTTGCCAAAACATTCCATTTCATATTGATGAGCAAAATCACAGCCATTCGTGCTCTCAATTTTTAATTCTGAAAGGTTGTTAATCAGACAGGTCTCTTCTTGCATTTTGATAAAATGATCACAGGCATCATTTTCTATAATGATCAATTGCTTTAGTTTGCTTGTACTAATGCGAGTAGCTAGATCAAAGGATAGACCACAGCAGTAATTGAGTGTTAGAGAAGTGATGGTGTGGAGATGAGCTGTCTTGATATTTTCACCGCAAGCATCTACAATTACCATAGATTGTAGAGGCCAGGATGATCCAACTTGATCTAGTGGTTCAATGTTGCAACTTTCAAGTATCCACTAATCATTTCAAGATGAGAAATATATTTGAGATCTCGCAATGCTTCCCAGATCGCCAGTGACGGTGTATCGCCGCGAAACTGAAGCATATCAATAGGTTGTGTTGCAATGCTGCGCAAGTCGTCTAAAAACGTTGAGAGATGCTCATTGGATCCTAATGGTCCCGCGGAATTAAGATCGACGATGAGGGCGTGATTAAGATACAACGGATATGATGTGTTTTTCATAGCCACAGTAACTGGTTTATTAGTGGGAGAGATGGTCGTTGTAGTTAACATCCTGGTTATCAAAGAAATAAAAGCAGATGAACAACACTGTAATCGTCGAATTTAGTGCATCTGTTTTAATAAGATATAAAATGGTCTTAGCTGAAAACACTTGACAAACTAATAATTGATAGTAGAACTTTACAGACATGAACAGGTGAGAATGAGAATGAAAAATTCTACACTAGTGTCTGTCTGAAATGGATTACATATAAATTGTGAATGTCTCATCAATGATCTTTTTGGCATAAATCCAGAAAGATTTAAAATATATTTATAGGACAAACTCTCAAATCACCATGTCAAAGGAAGGCAAAGATGGATGAAATATAAATTAACCTGTCCTACTGCTGCACTAAGATCTCATCACAGTTATTTAAGGTATTCATCTTCTTAAAAAAATTCGAAGCTATTCTTTCAAATAAATAAACAATTATTTGTAATTCTAAATTGGACGTTTTACTGACCTGTTCTTTTCTTGCTATTTCAATTGAAATTTTGATTCACTTCAAGATGAGTTGCAGCCAATTTTATTGAAATAAAATTTGAGGATGTGAACAGTTGTTCTAGAGTAATTCTCAACAGTGTTTAGATCTGTGTTTTCTTCGTGTTATTCAACTTGATTGAAAACAACTAATTATATTCTATTTAAAGTGAATATCAGTTATTCAATACAAGAGAGTCTGTGTTAAAATAATAAAAACAAAAGCAGTTAAAAAAGATGACTGTGAGTAGCATGTAAAAAGTAATGGTATAAATAGTCGTTTTTTTTATTCTTATCAAAAAGTCAACAGTTATTCGATATCGCAGAATGAAAGAGAGAACGACAAAAAAGAAGTCAACGTAGCTGATAGAAATGACTAGAAAAAGAAAAATTGCCTTTTTCGTTCTATGTTATTTCTACCATCGACGACATAATCTAGTCAGAGTGACATCATCTACACAGTTTTGCAAGAGAGAATGGCAATTAGTAGATAAGCATAACTGCTGTTATCATGATTTCATCACTGCTAGAGAACTTTTCAAGCGATTTTGGCATTATATTTCTTCAAAACTCATAATAATTCATTTCTTGTGATTAACCCTTTGAGGACGGAATTATTCTTAGATCATTTTATTGTATGCCACTCAAAATGATCACGTAAAACTTATTATAATCGAAAAAAAAACAATTTTCTCCATGTTTTAGATAAAGTACTAGTTTGCAGAACAATCGATGTCTAATCTAACTTGAACTCCTGTTCTGTTATATAAGATTCACCTTCTTTTGTCTTTTACATATAAAAGTATTTGATGAAAAAAAATGAAGACTACATTATGATAACTCTAGTTAGGACTTGTTAATTAGTTATGACTCTTCTACAATTTAAAATGAAACAGGTGTTTTACTTGCACCTTTATCTCTGATAGGAGTCTCTCAGAATTCCGTACAAGATTATGGAACTAAATCAGGTTCTAAATTTCCGTGTAGGATCGGCCAATATTCTTCTCCCAGATACAGATCTGATGAAATACCGTTTCTCTAGAATGAAGTATTTATTATCTAGATTTCAGGACAAAGAAATTTCGCCACTGAAACCACGTGATTTAATACAGAACAAATATTTTTTTCTTCATTGAAAAAGAAGTGGGACAACGTATGTCCCGCCGTCCTCAAAGGGTTAATAAATTTAATTACATAAATATAAATAAATGGAATTCAAATCTATCACGAATATGGACCTTTATTCAATACGATAAAATAACATAAGTATAAATAAATCAAATTCTAATTCACCACGAATACTTACTAAATATGATAATATACATATAAATGCATCAAATCTTAAATTAGAAAAACGTTTAATGAATATTATTATACAAATATATATGACAATACCAATGTAAACAATTGCAAATACACACATTGTCAACCTAGCATTGGATTAGATACATCGTGCAACCAATACTTACGCGTCCATAAATTTAAGTGTTTTTTTTTAAAGGTGTCTCTAGAAATATTAATATATTCAAAAATTTCTAGATAATCCAGAGACGGAGAAACCGCGAAATTTTGTAAAACACCATCACCGCCCCTCCCCACCCCACCAACTTTTCTCACCGCCCCGTCGGTGGGGCGGTGTCACACCGCAACTCGTCCATCTCTGATAACTATTTCAAACAATATCTTTTCATTTTTTGTCGAGATTATTCTTGTTTTCTAGATATCAGTTATACAAAAAATTATTTGAGCAAAAGATCAGTTATTTCTATTTTGTTTAAAATTTGATACACTTTGGCTCTCCGTCATTATGATAATAAATTGAGGATGTTGTTGCTGATGTATTCATCATTTTTAATATCGTCGGATGTGACGAATAATTGTTTACCTCGTATCAACATTTCTATCTAACATAATTCACCTAGCATTTTATTACAGAACAAGCGCCATAATCGTCACATAGATATCTTTATTCTTCCTATTTCAGGTTTGAGCAGCTTTTAAATGTTGTTCAAAATGATTTGTATAATGATTGTTTCGAGAAATAATATTTTTAGAATAACTATAATTCTTTAAATATATTTTAAAATCAATCGATATTCGCAGAATATTCGATCCTCTCAGACAACACAATAGAAATCGAATGAGTTTTTATATAGTTTATCCTATTGGTGCTATCATATTTGATCGTCCATTAATTCTTTTCTTCACAGCTATTTTCAACGGATCAGTAAAGTGAAATAAGGCTATCATTACAAATGCCGATGACATATCAATAAAAAATAAGGCAATTCGAGAATGATATCTTGGTAGTTGATTGAAAAATGACATCAAGACGAATACTACATATGGAACACCCAATGTTAATAGTATTGTGATAACTATAACGATGCGTTGTATCATTTTCAGTTCTCTTTGTGCACGAGACAGAATATTGACGAACGTTGCTCGTTTGCTTATTTCTTTTACATATCGAATTAACTTCACATAAATCAACATGATGAACGAAATAGGAATTATATAAATACACAATGATCCAAACAGGGTTGGAAAAGATAATCTTAAAGGAAATGGACAGATTTGATTGTCAGCATTATAAATAATGTCACCAGTGAATATAAATGCGAGAAGATGTACATAACTAAATAGCCATGTAGAGAAAATAAGAAAAAATTGAAATTGAAATGATTGTAAGAATAAACGAGATGGATAAACGACAAGTATATATCGATATAGAGCTTGTAACAGAAATGAATAATTCAGCGCGGCACAAGCAGCACAACCTATATACCCACGAAAAGCACAAAGTGAATCTTGGAAATAAATTTGTTTGAGATCATTTTGAAGTGTGAACATAGATGTACTCAGTGAAACACATGCAAGTATAAGTGTGGTTAAGCATGAATTAGTAATCAATAGCATTGGAATGGTATAACAGTTTTTATCGAGGATAATCACAAGAATAAATAGAAAAGTCAGCATGATAGCCAGTATTGCGCATACAATCCTGGCAATATCGATGGAAATAAACCATGATTCAATAATTGTCATAGTCGCATTTTTTAGAAAGATCTCTTCCTGATTGTGAAAAGAGGAGTTCATCTTCAATTAAAATATTTCAAAATGAAGAAAGAAGTGGTTGTTAAATTATTATGTATGGTTAATTTTCTATAAAGTAAGTCATGCACAGCATGCCTAATACATAAGAATTTCTTAGTGAATATGAATAGATAGGCATTACTTTTTTATTTCTTTCATGAATGGAAGAACGCACTGAGAAATAATGGATTCATGTTTTATAAATTCTACTACACTTCAAGCAAATAATCTCTTTGACTCGTTGTCTAGATCGTTAACAGTGAAGATGAAAGAGAATGTCATAGAAAAAAAATGGCTGTTCTAACAATAGCTCACTCTCACTTCAGTTTGTTTTTTAAAATCCTTATTATGAAGATATAAATAATCGTTCAGTGTACAGTACTTAATTTTGTTAAACAAGTCTGACAACCTAGGTCGAAGTGGATACGTTGGCTCCCAGTAACTGTCTAATTCAACTTCGAATATACGTGAAAATTTCGAAAACACGTATTTTCATCAACATAAAAGCAAAAGACAAAATATTATTTTTATATAAATTTTATAAATGACACGAGATATGCATGAGTCTCAAAAAAAAGCAAAAGATAAAATTTTGCTAAATCTAAAATATTTATAAATTTTATAAATGACACGACACTTCCATATAATCCTCGCAGAAACACAAAAGATAAAATTTTGCCAATTAATAAATTATATAAATTTTATAAATGAAATGAGACATCCATATAAGACTGGGAAAAGAAGCAAAAGATACAATTTTGCTATATATAAAATTTATAAAAGGCAAAATTTTATCTTTTGGTTTTTTGCAGAACTTATATAGAAGTGTCGTGTGATTTATAAAAGGACGTGTACGTATAAGGCAACTTTTTCACCTCGCATAAGATTTTGAAAAGTTTCTAGCTAATAATAATCAAGGCATAGTCTTAAGTGAAAATTAGCAGTCAGTTCCTTTGAAACTTGAAAAAAAAAATTTTTTGGTCTCTAGATTCCTTGGAGGAGAGGACAGGAATTTCGAAAAAAATTATTTTCAAGATAACGAAGTGATTGTTATTTAGTTTAATAGAGCTTGGGACGCTGGTTACAAATATGGGGTCGAGATCGAAAATCAGTTGTATTTTGAGAGAATAAAATTGACTTTTCAGTTGAGTCTTTTGATGGTCTCACGAGGAGACCGTCTCAGGTATCCCCCTCCGATTTCCTTTGTTTACGTGCCAATCGGTAGAGGATATCGAGGTGGTATAGAGCCTAAATGAATTTGCGCTGAGTCCTCTTTCTCCAAGAGTTATGGTGATTTTTCGTTTTTTCTCACGTCAGCGAAAAAACTGAAAAATTCAAAACTCAGTCAAAAATTGACATAAATCCTTGAAATTTGCAATATAGTGAGCTCAATACACAGACTCACTGTACTCAAAATTTCAGATCGATTAAGCTTTCAATTCCTAAGTTATAACACTATATTTCTCTACAGAAAGAACAGCCAACTTTCAGTCAGTGTTTTTTTTCAACTTTATCAGCTGTTGTCTGTGAGTGATTAGCATTGTTTACAGTTCTTATTGACTTTATCTGTAAGAAACTGCCATAGCCAGCGACCATGATACAGTATCACTTTAGTATCTCATTCATCACATTCTTCACTTTCTTTTTCCTTTTTTTTCTTCTCTTTTTGAGATATACATTCTGTTCTATGCTATTTTTCGAACATTCATTCTTTTTCTGGTTTAATTTTTGAGAATACATTCTTCATCGTTTTCATATGATCATCCAGTTCCTCAGAAGAAGAGAGTGATCGTTAACAGTAACATAGTTTCTTTCAGAGATAGATTTCACTGAAACACTTCACAATGATTAATCCTCATAACATTTCTCGTCTCGTATCCAACTATATATCAAAATTACTTCTGTCTTCGAATCTAACGGATGCCTACACTCCTTGTGATGAGGATGTGGCTCGGAATATTCTCCATACTATTGAATCTGTTCTGAATTGGACACATTATAGTTTTGAAACAGAAGAAACACTGGTAAATAATTCGATCACCAGGAAGAAATTCTGAAAAGTTCTTTATTTCCTCTGATTGCAGGATTTTATTTACAACTTTGATGAACAAACCGAAGACACTGAAATAGACTCTGATGATGGAAATGATGAAAGCTATACAGAAGAAGATGTAGAAGAGAAAGATAATGGTTTATTAAATCACTTTTCGCTTGAGTATATGCAAAAAGCCGTTGATTATTACGATGAAGCGAATATGAATACTGGTAAAAACAGCCATTCATGAAGTAATTTTCAAAGACGTTTCAGAAGAATAAAAGATAAAAACTACATTAACCGTTTCCGCACATATTTAGAACAGAAAGGAACCAAAAAGCACAAGCTTGAAGAAATTGATGCGTTTGTGTGCAGTTTATTCGAGAAAGCTCGTGATCAATTTTTATTCATACATGATATACAATTAAGACGTTGAACGCTTCAAAAAGCACATAAAATGGAAGAACATAGTTTTCTAGCTAGTGAAAAGTGGCTTCGTAATTTTAAGTATAGACGTGGAATTTGTAGTCGTCATGTGACTAAAGTAAAATTCTAGCTTTACTTTTAACCTTGTGCTCTTTGATAGACAACTTTGTGCTCTGACGGTTCTCCTAAAAACTGCAGCCTATCTGACGATCGTTGTCTTCTCTGTTTCAGTTCGTGACAACGAAAGAAGTTGAGAACGTGGATACAATCAATGAATCAGCTGAAAAATTTGTATCAGATGTCAAAAAACGACTTCCAAATTACAACGAATCCAACGTGTTTAATACTGATCAGTTAGGATTAGAGTTGGGGATACATTCAAATCGTACATTATCAATTGAAGGAGAAAAAATTACAATAGGGTGATTCCATGGTACTTGTGACACGACATACACAACATTCACCAAATCGTTTGAAACTTTCAGGGCTTGTGTATTTAAAAAACCGTTCCGGAGGGTACTTGGTATTGGGGCTACAGTTCTTTAATAAGACGTCCTATGACTTTTGTCCAAGAACAAAAAAGTCTTAGAACTGATTATTACACAAACCCTGAAAGTTTCAAACGATTTGGTGAGGGTCGGTGTAAACGTGTCACAAGTACCATGGAATGACCCAAGGAATGTAAGACTTATATTATCTTTTTTAGGAAACTAATAACAAAGTCTACAGGTTCTATTTTTAACCATTTTAACAGAGAAATTCTCATCCTTCAATATTACTAACTTGGTTTTTCAGATAAGTTTTTCTTGTTCATGGAAAACTAACAACACTAAGCAATGCGATAGTTTTAAAAATCAAAAATGATAAAGGATTTTTAAAATAAAAGTTTAACTGAACTTTGAAATATATACTATAGATTATTCACAAAATTCTGAATTTGTCAATGTATGTTAATAAATATTTTAGACATATAGAAGCACAGTACATAAAATATACTATTTATAAATATCAATCATCTTCAACTTTTCATTAAATGATAGGAGTATGCTTCTAGTTTGCAAAGGAAAAAAAATATTTTATTTGAAATAAAATTTATATGTTTTGATGTCCTATATAATAATTCATTTTTTTCAAAATGTCACAAAATGCCTTTCGAAATGTCCTTCCACCACACAATGTAAAAATATAGAATGGTAATCCACAAGATGTAAAATTAAGAAGAATAGCAATATTATAAATGAAATTTTCAATAGTAATTTGAAGTGAAGATTTATATTTATATAATGTTAAAGTTGAATAAAGCTTTTCAATAACATTGGGTAGAACAAGTATACTAATTATGATTACTTGAATCAGATGTATTTTAAGTAAACGTCGATCAAGATTTTTCAAAGATAGTAAACGAAAATTATGGAATTGTACTGCTGTTTCAGGAGATATTTTTAGAGCTACAACAGGTATTGGTTGTATACGACAATGCTGAGCTTGATGAATATTTCTTATAGTCAATAAACCAAATATAAATATAAAAAATAATGGTATTGTATAGATAATCAATGTAAAAATAAAATCTGTAATAAAACGACATATTTTTGTTTTTGAATAACATGCCAATGGAGTATCAATAAGATTCGATTCAAAACAATAGAATACATTAATGTTGATAAATAATGATAGAAATAAAATGATAAACATACCTCGACGAGCATTTTTTAATGTACTCATTTGTCGATAATGAACATTAATAGATGACAATAACCATCGATCAATTGTAGTCAATGTTATAGTCCACATAAAAAATGTTCTTGTAACCCAAACAATGAAAGCACGCATTTTACAAATCCATCCAATTGTACTAGTAAGATCAGCAGCCCATCCAGATAACATTCGAGAAATTAAACCACTGAGAATACAAATTATATTAGCTATGGATGAAGCAAGAAACAATGATGCACAAGAATTTGATCGAAGAGTTCGATGTAAGAAAACGAAAATATTAAGAATATTACCCGAAATACCAAAAATAAAAATAATTATCGACAAATAACGATTGATTTGAATCGATACAGTATTTAATATTATGATTGTATTAACATTTCCTGAAAACGATGACATGTTCAATTCAATATAAACGTTACTCTCAAATGTCATTAAAATTTTTATTTCTCGTATAAAAAAGAAAACATTAATTATTACAAATGTGTATAGGCATTTATTGCTAATGGACATCTATTATTTACATAATATTATAAAAGAATATTTACACATAAAAGGAAGAGATAGACTAAATAAAGTTTTGTTCTCAATAGCCTTCACTTGCATGTAATTAAATCTTCCAGCACAATAATTGCTCACTATATTATATTAGAAAAGGAAATATATCAGAAGATGCATTGTGAAAAGCTCTACAATTTCTAAAGTTTTTCTCATTATGAAAACAAAAAGTGCATCTAAAATAAGCTGCCTTATGTCAATTGTAGAGCTTTTTACACTGCAACTTCTGATGTATTTCGTTTTTTAATATAATGTAGTGAGCGATTAAAAATTTAAATGTGAAATGTAGCCATTTAATCTGTGTTATCTCTTAGTTAAATTTTCAACAAAAATAGTTTCTATTAAAATTTTATTATTATAGTATCAGTGAAACTATAGTATCAGTGAAGTTTAAATTTAATAAGTTGTTTCAAATATTCGAGTTGAATAATTGCTAAGTTTAAAAAACAATCGAATGCTTTTAAATCTAATTCTGTGAAGTTTAAGTCCTATAAAATATTTTCATTTAAAATTTTTTAAGTAGATTTCCTGCAATTTGTAGAGGACGTAAGTTATTACTCAATATATATTTTTAATAAAGTAAATTTCTATAGTTTGTAGAGCGCGTGACTTAATGGTTATAATTGATCGTTTTAATAATTACAATAGTCTGCAATTTGTAGAGGTCATAAGCTATTTATTAGAATAAATTTTTAATACAGGAGAATTTTTGTAATTTGTAGAGGACGTGAGTGATTGATGAGAAGAATCTTTTAATTGTATAAAGGTTTGTAATTTACAGAGATCATCGTGAATGTAGAGATAAACTTAAGTATTTTATGTCTACGAAAGAGTGAGTTGAATATTGTGGAGAGATTGTAAATAAATGAAATGATTGTGAATTGTTGACGGAGTAATATGACCATAGCTTGAGCAGGGATCGGGAATGTAGAAATAAATTAAAGTACCTTATGTTTATGTGAGAGAGATTTTAATATTTTGGAAAGGTTTCTGATGAAGAAATGACAGTCTATTATTGGGATAGTAATACAACTATACTTTGAGCAAGGCTCGTAAATGCAAAAATAAACCGAAGTATTATGTCTACGAGAAGGACCAATATTTTCTAATAATTTTAAGTCAATTAAATGATTGTCTGTTATTCAGGTAATGATACTACAGTTGCACGAGTAAGGATTGCTAATGCAGGAACATACTAAAGAAGTAATATCTTAAGAATGACGAAAAACTCTTAACTAAGTTTCATTCAGATTTATTTCAACAATTCAATACTTGTTCATCTCACTAAAAAAATTCTGTCGATTACAGTTTGAAGTTTTTACAATCTGGATATTTGCATATAATCTGATACTTATATGTATCGGTATCAATGATTATATAGGTTTGGTTTGATTCATAATGACGTTATGAGTGTTAATAGAATCGAAATGAACTATGCTTCCAATATCGTTGTCTATTGTAAATAAAAGCTGAAGCACCTCCATTAATTAATTATTGTCCATTCGATATTAGATTCCATGTTGTGAATGATACAATATATGTTAGTTGAATCTCGAACAAAAATTAATTAACAGTGCTAACAATAAATGCTCTCTCTTTGTAATTTAGCGAACTCTACAAATTACAATATATTCATAGTAAAAAATTGAATAGATCTATATGGAGCGCGCTCTACAAATTGCAGTAAATAAGACAAAAATTGAATAGCTTTATATGTAGCGAACTCTATTTTAAACTCAAAAAGATGTTCAATATTAATTTAAGTTTGAATGAACTTTAAATTTAAAATTTTGTTTCAAACTTTAGAATTAAGTTATAAAATTTAAAATTAATATATATGTTCATGTTCGCAAATGAGAAGCTACGAGTAAGGCTGATATGAAATAGCACAGCAACAAAAAAAGAACTTCGTTCTCTCTAAGATATCTCCGACACTACATGCAAATAGAAAATTAGTGCTTTTTATCAGTCACTTAACTAATTCGTTTAATTTAAAACAAGGAAATTTTAGTATTACTTTTTGAATAATAAAAAAGAAACACCTTCAAGCATATCCTCTAAATTAAAAACATAATTAAAGAGAATATATTGACAATATGAAGTATCAAATTATTCATTTTGATGTTGATTAGATTAATAAATATCAATATGCACAATTAAGGATATTTTTTAATTCTTAAATAATTTCATACGATCAATTAATAACGTTCCATTCAATATCAAACAATACTATATTTTAACATTGCTTTAACACCCTATATCCTTAAAATTATCATAACATATCAAAAATTGCACAATACAATCATTAGTCACATTTGACTACAAAAAAAATACATATAATTACTTTTTTTTTTCTTTCCTACATACGTAAATAAGTTTACTAATGCAAATAATGAAGCACACGTATCTATTATTCATTTTTTCTGTTCTTAAATGTAGGCAATACAGGTTAGTGATAAACATACTCGTCCAAATAAATCCTATATATTTATAAATAAAAACGAATTATCATTTGATTAAGTTGCTCAATATTATGAATACACTAATTCTTTTTTTTTGTTATTGTAGATGATATAAGAACATTTGATCCATTTTAGATCTTAATATATAAAAAGTAATACCTAAGAAATAGGTCATTTTCAAGGTAGATTAATCTTTATGTATTATTGTAATTTATATCTCATCTAATTGACTATGAATGTACTTTTTTTATTAAAACTTTTTTAGAAAAATATAACATTTAGTTTAACAAGTGTGTATTGTATTTAAAATGGCTAAAAATATTTTAAAAAAACTTGCACCACAACATTTGCTTCGATTCATGGATAATAATTTACCATCTGACAAAATGCCTACACCAAGTGAATACTTTCAATCTTTGCCAATTGTTTCAATTGAAGCTGCTGTAGAACCAATCATTTCATTTGTTCCCGATGTCAAAGAAATGGTATCTCAAGTAAAACATCAATGTAATAAAGGAAAAGATAATTTAACAATTGATGAAACTGCTGCAATTATGCTCTATTCTCAAGAATGGATACCATTAGAACAATCATTTTATATTATTCTTAATAATACATTAAGAAGTGAAAATGAGGAATTATTAAAACCATGGCATCTTTATTTAAAATTATTTATTTCAGCACTTGATGAATTACAATCCATTCCTCAAACTCTTTATCGAGGAGTAAAAAAAGATTTAAGTGCTTATTATCCACAAGGAAAAATATTTGTTTGGTGGGCTTTTTCATCATGTACAACTTCAATACAAGTACTTCAATCTGAAAAATATCTTGGAAAGACAGGATCAAGAACATTATTTACTATTAATTCAAATTCTGGAAAAGATATTCAAAAATATTCATTAGTACCAACAGAAGATGAAGTTTTACTTGTTGCTGCTCGAAAATTTCAAGTTATTTCATGTCTTGATTCGGGCAACGATCTTTTTATTATTCAAATTAAAGAAATTGAATCAGATTTTCCTCTTCTAGGATCTTCACATAAAAAACATATACTTCCACCATTGAAGAATATATTTTCAGAAAAAGATGATGAAAATTCGACAAGCAGTCCACTTGATGCAATTAAATCTCTAAAATCATCTCTACCTAAACTGCCGTCACCACCACGATTTAGATCTTCATCCAAGCGTTCAAGTTTCAGTGATTCTTCACATTGATTTTTTTTGCATATCTTTATATGTTCATATTTTTTCAATTATTTAACTTTTAAAATAAAATTATTGCTAAAATGAATTGATAATAATAAAACTTACGTAGGACGTTCAAAAAGTTCTCGGAATGGTTTTATTATAAACCAACAAAATATGTTACAATTATTAATATAATATATGTGTCCTTTCTCGAAGTATCGTCCCTCTACCGAAATACACTTTTGCCAACGTTCTGGAAGTTTTTGTATGGCAGCTGTAAAGTCATCTTCAGACATACTGCTCAGACAATGATATATTGATGAACCTAATGAACTTCGGTCATTGTAGTGTCGTTCTGCAAGATAATCTTTTAAAATAAAAAACAAAAAATAATCGCTAGAGGCCAGGTCTGGAGAATAAGGTGGATGACAAAGCAATTCATATTTTAAATTGTGAATAATAGAGAAAACAAGATGTGATGTAAATACTGGAGCATTATCATGATGAAGAATAACACCAGCTGAAATTGATCCTCGCCGTTGTTTACTAATTTCTGGATGAAATTCATTAACCAAAATGTTTGCATAATATATCTTCGTTATTGTTGTATCAACTGGTACAAGTGTCTTGAGAATTATCTCTTTATGATCTCAGAAAAAGGATTATAAAACTTTGCCAGCGGACTTTTCTTGTTTCAGTTTAGTTGATAGTGGTGAGTCAGCTCGTTTCCATTGTTTTGATTCAGGTTGATAAAAATGGAGAAACGATTCATCACCAGTTACAATTCGAAAAAGAAAGTCGTTTCCTTCAGCTGAATAACGAGCCCAAAATTCTTGACATGATTGAACACGTTTATGTCTTTGATCAGGTGTTAGTTAATGTGGTACCTGTCTCAAACAAACTTTAGTCAAATATAATTGATCATGTATAATACCATGTACCGTGCCAGTTGAAATGGCTAAGGCATATGCTATTTGCTGAATTGTAATTCGACGATCCTCAATGATTCGACTTTCAACAGCTTTAACAGTTTACTCATCCATTGCAGTAATTGGTCGACCACATCTAGGATCATCTTCAATATTTAATCATCCATCTTTAAAACAACGAGCCCATTCAAAAACTGTTGTACATGATAGGGCATGGTTACCATAAACTGCTACCATGCGTTTATAAATATTGGATGAAGATTGTCCTTCCAAAACAAAAAACTTTATTACTGAGTGACACTCAAGCTTTTTATTTTCCTTCAGTGTAATAAGGGTGATGTGATGAAAACCGTTATATTAACACAGGTATTTTATTGGTTAATGATTATGATACCTATAGATGGAGCACTGTTCCAGCTAGACATAAATTAAAAGGTGAAAAAAATATCGCTTCTTATTGTGTTACAATAAAAGTATTCCGGGAACTTTTTGAACGACCCACGTATTACAAAGAATCGTATACGCCAAAGTTTCCTTTGAATTTGTTATGAGGGAGAAAGCGCGATTTTTATTACAAGATCCAAGACCTATAGATCATCTTGTATATATATAATATTAGATATAATCAAAACAAAAGATATACAGAATAGATAACGAGAAGAACGATGATTTAGTTCACGTGCTAACAAAGATATCCAAGGATATTCCAAAAGGATTTAAAATAATAGTGAAAAGAAATATAACCTTCTTTACATATTATCAAAGAAAATAGTACGAATATCGAACAATGACAAGAATTCGATTAAATTACTAATTTAAAAAGAATGAAATTGTGTCTGCTTTAAAGAGAATTATGACAACACAGCATGTACATCAATCGAAATCTTACTATTGTTATACATACTTCCAAATATTTTTCGAAAAAAATATTATCAAAATTCCATTGGAAAATGGACAATAAAATGTCCAGCAAAAAAAATTCTGTCGTAATTCCATATTACCATGTTAACAAAATAGTGGATTTCTAATATGTATTATACATAATCTATTTTTCCAATAGAATTGTTGTCATTGATTTTACGTCAAAGAATAGTTAGATAAAACCTTAGATTGTATATTCCATGATGTAACTTCTCATATTGAAAATTGCCATTGAGTTTTTTCATAATAGAGTGTATTGAATAAAATTTTAAAATAACTAAAATCTTTCCAATATTTTCCGACTAAAGGCCAGTTGACTCGATATTATTTGAGAATTTTTCTAGATTTGTCAACATCTATTTCTGACCACAGTATCACCTCAAAACGTATCTTTACTTTATAAGACATAACAAGTATGTAGACTATTAAAATTTTTTTATCAAACTAAAAATCGTAGAATTTCTGTTTTTTCTTGTATTACTAGATTGTAATTCTAAACTTCTTTAAATTAATCGATATCTATGAAGAAAGCTTGTGAATATTCCTAGACAAGATATCTAAAAACAAAAAATATATGTTTGATTCCATATGAAATCCATACAATTCCTCATATTATTATAATTAGTTTTTTATATCATTTAATGATGCTCAATATTTTTTTTTATTTATTCGCTATATTTCAGAATATGTATGTGTCAAGGATTACAAAACAAAACAACTTTGTGTTTTATCAAAAAAAATTTGAAATTGATTGGAGGAGAATATGTTTTTACTAAATATTTCTTTCGTCATAAAACATTATACTTATTCAATTTTAACTGAATCTTCAAGATGTAATATTGATTTTTATGAGTGTATTGCAAAGTATGTAATATAACAATAAACCCGATTGTTCACTTCGAAATCCATTTTAGTGCTATCACTTTTGAAAGTCAAAAGAACAGAAGACAATGCAGAAATTATATTTAGAATTTTTGCATCAAATTTTGATCTTTCTTGCATAGCAATAAACAAACAGTTAATTAATAAATAAATAAAATTGTTGAACATGCTTTCTTTTCATAGCTTTTAGTAAATCTTAATTATCGAGTGAATATCTATATATATATCATAGTACATGAGGAAAATGAATTAAAATGTATTGTTTAATTCAACTTTTATTTCTTTTGTTTCTATACAGTTTTTTTTTATCATTTAATGAACGTTTTAGTTTTGAGAATATTGACTCAAAATAACTATCACCACAAAGTAGAGAAAAAAATCTGTCAGCTTTTAAAAATCTATGGAGACTAAATAAAAGAAAATATGAGCATCTCTAACTAGTTGGATCTGTAAAAATAAAGATCATTTTTATAAAAGTACAAGAATAAAAAGATTTGCAAGTATTGATTAGGATATTTGTATAGTTTTATATGGAAAAAAATCCTTCAGATGAAAAATATTGGTGAAAAATAAAAATGACATGGTATTTAACAAAGGAGAAAAATCTTCAAAAAGTAAAAATTTTCTGTTGAAAGCAGAAAAGATGTCAAGTCTGATCGCCTATCGCAATATCATATTCAATAAATAAAAAGGAAAAATTCTCATAAAATATTCTAGAGATTTATCGATCATAATATTCGAGTAGAAGATTTTGTTCTTTTGAATAAACTTTGAAATTAAACAATGATAAAAATATTGATCATTATTATAAATTGATAGCCATCATATTAATTAATTTGTAATATACAATACGATCAAATACAATAAATAAATAAAACGATTGAAAAACGTCCAACTATTTAACTACTTTTTGGTTCGTTTGATTTCAGTATATGTGTCTTCAAGTATGCAATTTGTTTTTAATTGTACTTTTAATAATTCGTTTCTTGATATATAATATCGTTAATATTGTAATCATCTTTTTCTTGTATACACGAATATTAGGTTGTTAACAAAGTTTTTGTGTTTTTTTAAAATTTTCTAAAACATTCGAGAATGTTCTAGAAGTTTCCATACTAAGAGTATACAAAGGGAGAGTGAATATCTTTCGAATGATAATAAAGCCGTCGATATAGACGCTGATCATGAACTGAAAATGGATCTTTCTCGTAGAGAGATTCGAGTGCTTTTACTTCATGAATTCTGTCTTGGTCACAAAGCAACGGAAGCAGCCAACAACATATGCAGCACGATGAGGGAGGATGTACTCTCTACTCGTACAGTACAACATTGGTTCAATCGCTTTAAGAACGGTAATTTAGAACTCGACGATTTACCTCGGTCCGGAAGACCACTGGAAGTGGATGTGGATCTCTTAAAGCAGTTTGCGTGGTCTTATGTTGCAGCGGAAAAACATCTGAACGAATTAGGCAAGATATGAAAATATAGAGTTTGGATACCCCACGAGTTATCACTACATCAGCTACAACACCGGGTTGATGCTTGTATGGATTTAATGATATCTCACCGCAACTACTAATGGGTCCGCAATCTTATCACTGATGATGAGAAATGGGTGTTATACATTAAATACACGCACAGACGTCAGTGGCTTAGCGCTGGTCAGATAAGTGTAGCAACGCCTAAGTCTGATCGGAATTCCAAGAAGGTGATGCTGAGCGTTTGGTGGGGCGTTAATGGGATTATTCACTGGGAAGTTCTTCCAAATGTTTGTACCATCACTGTTGATCTCTATTGTCAACAATTGGACCGGGTTGCCGAAAAAATCAAGGAAAAGCAGGATCGAATTTACTATTTCCATGACAATGTCCGACCCCATATTGCAAAGTCGATCTGCGAAAAATTATTGAAGCTCTGTTGGATTACCGTTCCTCATCTACCTTATTCTCCTGACTTGGCACCAACGAACTACCATTTGTTTCATTCTCTTTCTCATCATTTGCGTGAAAAAAAGTTCGACGACGATGACAACGATGTGAAAATGAATATCGCCAACTTCTTTGGTCAAATAGCCCAAGAACTTATACGAACGCGGGATCCTATCTCTGCCAGAGTGTTGGCGACAAGTCATAGATAGTAGTGGTGCATATATAACTGAAAGTTAGTTGTATTGTTGAAGTTAAAAAATAAAAATAAAATTTTGGAAAAAAAGGCAAAAACTTTATTAACAATCTAATAGAATAAAAAGGTTAATCATACAATAAGACTAATAAAAAGTAAATTTTAAAACTAAATCTTAATATCAGATTCTTTAAAGACTTGTAGAATGCTAATGATTAGAAATTAATTTTCAAGACATATTGTTGCTTATAGATGTTCTCATTAGAGTCCTACGGGAACGATTTTTTTCGGTTCCCGTTCCCGTTGCCATAAAATTTTATCGATTTCCGATCTCATATTCCCGCTTCTGCAGACATTCTTAAATTCTCATTCTTATTTCCTCTATTATGTCTGACAAAATGTGCTAACAGAATATACTAGTTTCTAGTGACGTCATACTTTGAGCATTGATTCATAGTATATTATTATCGTGTGATTCTTGTTTGTCCTTTTTTACATTAATCATATGTAAAATAGTTATTTAGTTATTAGAAATAAAAATCTATTTTGAAAATATCAGAACACATGAAAAAATCGTTCCCGTAGGACTCTAGTACAATATAATCTAATATTCTCTTAATTTGCTTTTAGAATAAATAAAAACTGTTATTTTTTTTTCTTGGACATAGCAAAATTGTATGTAACAGAAGTTTTAATATTCTTTACTTTTTCATATGAAAAATATTGAAGCTCATCAAGATTTTTTTCTAAATTTCTTTCTCACTATTATATTTTATGACTGATCGAATATTTTTAAGGAGTTAATATCTAAGATGTCAGCTTACCATTTGATTATTCATATTATGTTAATGTCAATGATTTATTGAGCAACATGATTCATATGTTTGCATTTATTTACTCAGTAGAAATCTTGCTGTTGATAAAGTTTTCTTAAAGAGACATCCTTCTTTTTATTGTTCATATTTAACAATAAAAATGATATATAGTTTTCAAGCATATAAAGGTAATAAAGTTTATCAAAATCACATTTTAATATATAATAGACAAAATACATTTTTTGGAAATATTGTTCTATTCATAAAACTTGTTATTTTATGAGAATATATTTCATTTGTTTGTGTAGATCTCTAGAAGACTAATTTCGATAAATATGTTGAGTTGATGTTAAACTTAATATGTTTTCAAGATCATGGTGGAATATATGTGCTATTGATTAAACTAAAAGTCAAAACACCGCTTTATATGGACGACAAGCTAATTTGAATTTATCAAAATAAATTTCTAAACGTTTCATTGAGTTTAATTGTTAGTTTGATTGAAAATCTGGTCTAGTTGAACCGAGAACAATCATTTTTCGATTTGTTTGATTAAAAAATACTAAATTTGAATTGAGGAAATGAAAATTCTATTGAAAAAGTTTCATTTCAATCACATTAATAAATCAGTTCTCCAACACTAACATTGATGTCGTTTGATAGAAGAGAAGAAAGGACCGTTTACGTTCAACCGCTGGATATTAACGGATCCTCCATCGATGAACATTTTTTGTTCCGGATGCACAAAAAAATTTTCATGTTATGACATGAAATAATCTTGTTCAATGATAAAAAATTGTTTTCTATGCGTTTTGCATCGTTCGATGCAGCAAACATTTCTGTACCTAAAAATGTGAAAAAAAAAATTTTTTACTTGAAAAATGAGTTTTTCAGAGAGAAAAATATCGAGACCTCCGGAAATACTGTTTGTATTAGGGACATTGTCTGTACAACAACCTCTCAGCATGGGCCGATATTGAAAATAAATTATTTTAGTATTAGAAAAAGCCGTCTTATCGGATAAAATAAATTTTAAAGTAGGCTATCATATATATAGTCAAAAGAACACCTTATAAGACTCTGTCTTTAAGGCTACCCCCCTCTCAAAAAATCTCAATTTTCGTCAAAAATTTCGAAATTGAGATAAATGTATGGGAAGATAGCCCATTTTCAGATCTTTTAGAAATGATATAGTTTTTTATATTATACTACTCTTTTGGCTAAATATTTTGATGACTTTTGTTAACCTCTCCTTGAAAACTATGGTTATTTTTAAAAAACGGAAAATGTTATTCGCTTTTTCTCGATTTATGGCATTTGTGATGGTGTATCCAAAAGTTGTCTGTCCCAAATCATTTAATATATTAATTATTTTTTTTTTGTTGGAAAGAGTGTGTCAAGATACAGGACATGTCGTTGTCCTTTTTTAAAATTAAGTTTATTTTTCTTATAAATCCAGGCACGTATGCTTAAAAAAAACCATTTTTAGAGGATCTTTAAAGCCTTCAACTTGTCAATGATCTTGTTTACGTAAAAATCAAGAGTTTAGAAAAAAAGGACAACGACATGTTCTGCATCTTGACATGCTCTTTCCAACAAAAAAAAATTTAATATATTAAATGATTTGGAACACAGAACTTTTGGATACAAAATCAGCTATTTTTCACCATTGTTGAGTTAATATCTCTGTCACATTACATGATATCGAGCTGAAAATTTTATCATAGCTTCTCCATTATAGCCCTAAAAATTTCAGCTCATTTGGATGATCGTAAGTCTGAAATCGATTTTGGAGAGGGGGGTGGCCTTAATCTAAAAATTAAAATATTAATGAATATCTTAATAACAACGTCAGAAAAAAGGACTTTATACTTATAAAAGACAAGAAATGAATAGTGTATCGAGAAAAAAATTGTCCTACGTCAATTATATTGTTTTGATCCAGTTACTTAGAAAATTTTTCAGAGATAAATGATTGATGAATTATATCCAATCGCTACGTCTCATATTATTTATCATTAGTTAAGAATTGCCAGTGAATTTAATATTTGAGTGAATTCTCTTTAGACAGAAGATATTTAAGAAAAGGAGCTAAAATTATATCGTGCAAGTCAAGGATTATATAAAATGATGCATCTCTTCTCTTTTTATTAGATTTATAACTAAATTGCATTATCGTGATACTGTCTATTATTATATAGTTTTTTTTCCTTTTTATCATTCATTAAAATAGAAATCTTCTGTATTATATATACAAGAAAAACAAATTTTAAGAATTTGAATAAGAAACATGGAAGTTGAATAATATCGTAATTGAAGATTTTATCACAAATAAAAGATCATATTGAATATAGTCAAACTATCAATATTACATCGATAATTGTTAGCAAGCCATTATAAATAAAATCAAGAGCCAACTATCTCTACATTGATCTCATTTCCTGGCTTTTCACATTTATTTTTATTAATTCACATATTTTTTTTCATTGAGTATTAAAAGATTGAAATGTTACTTTCCTATTTAAAAAAAAATATTAATAAGTACCGCTGATGCATCTAATAAAAATGCATTGAAAGAATACTGACAGCTCTTATCTATCATGATATTATTAAATGGCATCTATTTAAGTGCTAAGTAGATTATTGCTAAGTAAAATATATAGATGCTCAGTGAATCCATTAAATGCTAAGTAGAAATAATATTTCTCAGTAACTAAAATTTTTGCGAAGTTAAATATAATTAATATCTAAGTAAAATATTTAATTACTCAGTTAATAAATGAGATTGATAAGTTAGAAAATAATTTATACGGATAAAGAAAAAATATTGCTAAGTAAAATTGACTATGACAAGAAAACGATTGTCAGCCTGGGTGTAGATCATACATTTCCTCTCTTTCGCTCTGTTAGTACTGAGAGTGAGGGTAAACATCAACTTCTAGTATATTCTTTTCTTTCTTCCTGTGGCGATCACATGTGGACATTTTCCCTATAGACTAGATATTATCACTTCTTGATTTGCTCTATGAACTAGGTCATTTAAGATGTTGGTTCTTTCCTATATATTTTACATATTCTATGTTGGATTTTTCCTTTTCTGTGTACGTGTCCATGTATATCTATATGCGCACACATATATGTAGTTCGTTCGTTCCTTCACTTGTTATGTTGTTCTTTCTGTTCTTGTTCTCTCTTTCACGTATTCATCTTCATCATTGCATAGTTAGTGTTTCTCTCAATATACCCAGACTCACGTTCACCAATATATCAAACGTACAAGTTTAAGCATATTATAATGCCAAATTTTGCACAAATACAACAGTATGAGAGTTCATCGGAATCCGACGATACGATGGACCAGTAGAATGTTCAAGAAAAGACAATAATTAAACGTAACTTTGTCTGGATAAGAGACAACAGTTTTTCTAATGATACAGACGCTCAAATAGGAATTAAACGAGAAGAACAATGGAGTCAATATTTTACTAAAACATTGTAAATCACCTTCAATAGCGAAGAATGTACTTTTGGGTGAAAAAAGAAACCGAGGACGACCACGAAAAGCAACACAAGCTTGCTAATCAATTAACTGTTCAAACTGAATTTTTTACTTAGCAAAAGTAATAAATCTACTTATCAATTCCTAATATTTTGCCTAGAAAACATGACTTTCTTTACTGAGAATTTAAGTAAACTACTTAGCAAAAAATCTTTTCTTACTTAGATTTATATTAAACAAATTACTTAGAAAACATTAAATTTTTTACTTAGCACTTAAATATATGCCTTATTAAATTATGAATATATGCTTTCATCTAAAATCGGCGGCTATTATAATTCTTTTTTTTAAATATATAACACAGATAAACAAATTGAACACGCATACATTAACATTCGTATCACTTATACATATACAAATAAAATATAATAAAATTCGTCAACAATCTGAAAATAGTCATATATATATGGATAGAAGGATGAGGATGATGAATAGAAAAACTAGCATAAATCTTACATTCTCATAAAAAATAATCAAACTTAATATAAAGACAGTAACAACCTCCAAGAGTTTAATCTCACTTTATATCTCTTATTGAGTAATTAACCTGTGTTTTTCTCCGATAAATCGATATTCTACTTCCAATATTCATCTTCATACTCTTCTTATTTCTCTTTTGCACTACACAGCAACAACACCTAATAAATGCATTTCTAAATGGTATATGCAACAAAAGTACAGACATCTTTTCCATTGCTACAGCTAGAGGTGTTGATATTAATGTCAGTATAAAGAAATGAATCGATAGAATTCGTTTTGGTGACATCACAAATATGTAAATAATCGATGGAAGTCCGCCAAAAGTAAAGATAGCAACGAAAATAAGAATATTATTGAGTAATTTAGCTTCGCGAACAGGACTAGAATGACGCTGTTTAGACGAAGACGTATGGTAATTCACTCGATAGATAATTGTTATATAGATTAAAAGAATGAATAATGCTGGTATGAGATACGTCGTTGAATAGAGATAGCTGAGATGCAATGTATGATTCAATGGAATTGTACAGAATATACTTGGTTGATACACAACATCTCCATGATTTATTAAAATTGTGATCGGCGTTAAAAATCCTACAGTCCATTGAATAGCTATTAAAATATAATGAAATTTCCATGTTAACAGACATCGACGATGAGTATAAAACACTGAATGAAACAATCGATTCAGGGCTTGAAGAAGAAATGACGAGCTAAGTAAAGTTGTAGAAACAACTGTAAGATAGGCACGAATAATACAGAATAGGCGAGTATCTTTGTCAACTAGGTGAAGTGGACCAAAACTGACCATAAAGATTTGAAGAAATGTTGTAAATAAGTAGAATAAACTGATAAGACATGTATTACAAATGAGTAGATTTGAGAATGTTTTCAATTTTTTGATGGTCGCCGTCAGATGAAAAATAATGACAGAAATTGATAGAATGATCAGGAAAGAGATCATCCAAATAGAATAAATGAGAATGGATGAAAATAGAGGAGGACTTGTTTCTGTGCTGTTGTATGGATTGTAGATAAACATCATGTATATTCTATTCAAGTTATATCTTTTCCTTCTCTCGAGTAATAATGAAACATGAAAAGTAACAAATAATTGTTTATAAAATTATAAGTCATACTTTCTAACTGTCACACAAAAAAGTATTCTCAGCGATGACACTAATGAGGATGTGATAATTGTTTAAATTTCACAGAGTCAACAAAGAATATGTTGAATTTTCAGACATATAATAACGAGAAAAAGGAGAAAAACAGGAAAGAAAGAAAATAAATAGTATAAGGAAGGAAGAGAAAAAAAATATTACTAATGCAAGGTCTTTCGAATTAACTTTATCACGCGATTAAGAAAACGAAAAAGAGCAAATAATGTACAGAGTGGCCCAAAGGTCACGTTATCCAAAAAAAAATTAATATTTTCATTATGACTCGAGCAAACGAGCTGATTTTTTTATCAATGATAGAGACATGTTCAAGCTTTATATTCATGAAGACATGCCTAGAGAGACTCTTTGTAAAGTATCACTATTGACCTCAACAAAAAAATATTGCTTTTTCACAGATAGAAAAAATAAGAGATTTATTTCTTTATCTAAAAATAAACGGCACATCGAATATTTTCCGATTGCTTCTCCATACTATTATTGTTTAGTCCCATATTTATATCATAAATACATGTTTTGTTACTCACTGTACTCTGAAAGTTTCAGCCATAAAGAGCAAAATTTGTTGAGAAAGCTGCAATCCCACTATCATTTTGAGTGCAATTTTCAATCCTTTCATCGTGGTTACCTATACATATTGGGACAGTTTACAGATGAAAATATATTTGGTAACTAAGAACCATCCAAGAATTAAAATTGCACTCAAAATGATAGTGGAACAAGCATGACAGTGAATTTTGGTTGTTGCTACACAAGAATACACGAAACACGTTTGCCGCTTTCTCAACAAATTTTTGCTCTTTATGGCTGAAACTTTCAGAGTACACTGAGTAACAAAACATGTATTTATGATATAAATATGAGACTAAACAACAATAATATGGAGAAAGCAATCGGAAAAAATTCGATGTGCCGTTTATTTTTAGATAAAGAAATAAATCTCTTATTTTTTCTATCTGTGAAAAAGCAATATTTTTTTGTTGAGGTCAATAGTGATACTTTACAAAGAGTCTCCTTAGGCATGTCTCTATCATTGATAAAAAAAAATCAGCTCGTTTGCTCGAGCCGTAATGAAAATATTAATTTTCTTTTGGGTAACGTGACTTTTGGGTCACCCTGTATATATGGAAAAATAGTTCTTCAACGTTTTTATTGATCACAACGTTTGTGACAACTTCTTTTTCGACACCTTCATAAATTTATTGGAATACCCGTACACAGAGAATTCTTCTATTTTAGTGCTGTTAAAACCTAATTTTTGCACTTAATTTTAAGGACGATAAGTTCACTTTAGTTAGGTATAACTTTTTTTTTGTGCACTCAAAACGTGAGTACACATATAGAATCGGTCAGTGTGTCCGTCCGTCCGTTTACACGATAACTCTTCACAATTACATTCGATTGAGCTGAAATTTTGTGCACACAATTGTTTCATCAATATCTCGGTCGAGTTCGAAGATGAGAAGAATCTCTCAAGAAATGATTGAGTTATCGAAAAAATTGTCATTATCCACCAGACCATCCCTGGGGGGGAGGGGGGTACAGAGATTTTTTCAAAAAAATTTTTTTCTCAGAACTATTTAAAATATATATGAATCGACTCAGTTTTTAATGCTGATTCCGAATATGATATTAATTTTGAATGAAATCGTAGTTTTTCAAGTGAAAGTTGCCTAAACAGGGTCCCAAAATGCACAAAATTCGTATCCTAAGGCCAGTGTGCCTAAATATGTCTCAGCTGCCTAGCGGTTTTGGGTTGTTCTAGATTGGGAGATTATTATGAAAACTAGCTATACCCTGTGCAAGTTGCATGGTTTTTTAATTTTCTTTAAAGAAAAGATTTATCATAATCAAAATAAAACTTCAACTATCATATACCATTAGATAGAGAATTTCATGGGCTGCAAAGTGACGCTAAGTTATAGGGGTAAATAGGTTACGGACAAGATTTCCTCTGTATGACAGTGTCGAAAAACTATGAAAAACTCATATATCTTGACAATGCGTCAGTGTGATATTTGTTTGTTTTCCATATTACCAATATCAATTTTTTCAGAGTAGATAGAAGTCGTTAAGAGCTATAAAATGATGCAAAATAATATGAACAGATATGCCACGGTTAATATTTATTCAATATCACACTTGCAAAAAACCATGAAAAATCCATATGCCTTAATAGTGTGTCTGTGCAATATTCGTTTGTTCTTGATAGAGCCAATATTATTTTTATGTACTCGAAAAGTGAAGTTCACGATAGATTGATTTTGATCAATCTGTCTAAAAAAAATTCATCATTGAGCGCACTAAGGAACTGCCCCTAAGGCTGTGCGGATGTCCTCTTCTTTGCCAGATAAGACGTGGTGAGGAGTTAGTTCCGAAGACTTTATTTATCTGCATAAATAAAAATTTTCTCTTTTAATTAAAGCTTGTTTCAAATTATATTTCATATTATAAACACATGTTAATTAAGTCAAAACATGGTAGAAGTTATTAAGGGTTATCTTGAAAAGGTAAAAGAGGATCATAATGAGTACCGTTATAATAAATACAAAATCCTAACTTATTCATAAATAAATTCACCGTTTTCTGAAGAAAATAAACAAAAACTAAAGAAAATTAAAACAAGAATTTTTGTGTATAGTGAATAGTTTTTCTAATCAATAGTAATTTACAGATTCAGAACTTACCTAGACTAGATCAACTTAAAATTTTCAGATCCGGACCCGACGGGCTCTATTCGGCACATTCTTGCATAACTCATCTGTCTTATTCGCTTTTTGAAGTACACACAACTCTCGGATTTAAATCCGAGGTTTCCGCATTTATTTTTCTTCCTGATGATGACATTTGACATGTCGAAAGCTCTAGTTCATTTATATATTATATATGCATGTATTTATTTATTCATATAAAACTAGTAAAACTACTATATTTTATTCTATTAATTTGCCATATTAAATAAAAGTCCTATGTTGATCTAATTATTATCTATAAAAATGCGTGCGATATTGATACGCGCGATGAACATAGTGTAACTTTACATATTCAAAGAGTGTTGTCACAAAGATGCATTATGACATATGCACTTATGTATTTGATTAAATAATAATAATTAGTTTCTCGGGTGAATACGATTCAATCAACATCTGGCAACCGTTGTTGAACAAACATGTACATACAAGAAACACTGTATAATATTGTCATCGATGACCATCTTGAGGTTTTATAAATTGAACCGTAAGACGCGATCCAGTGTTGATCGCTGTTGATACTACAGACTACTCAAATTTGTGTATGATGCTGACATAAAATAACGGAATACTTCGTTTTTTTGATTAAAATATTCCTTGAAGTTATCGAACAACCTTGTCGCAAATGCCACATATAATTCACATATTGACCGTTGATTTCTTCCGTAGTTAATAAAAAATGTAAATCAATAAATTTAAACCAAATTTAGGTTGGCATTTCAGATGACGTTGTGCGACTAGACCTTACACGTATACGATATAAAAATTCGTGCTCTCAATTCAGATAACTTCTTTTCTCATAATTGCATCCTTTCAAATAAAAAAAGTATTACAAAGCAAAAACTTTCATTTTTATAAACTATATTTATTGACTAATATCTCTTTCGTTAAACTTTTTACTAAGATTCTCGAGACAGAATCTACGTATGTGAATTTGCAATTTTATCTTTCCCTCTTGATTATAATCCACATCAAAAAATTTAATAAATGATTGAAGGAAACTACAACTTCCTCAATATATAACTTTTGATATTCAAATATGAATGTATAATTTAAGCAGAAGTTCAAACCTATTTGCATAAATTCTAAACATTAATTATTAAATATACATTTTACAGCCTTTTTGGATATTTATACTGAACATTCCCTCGAGAAAGTGCTGAGTTCAGGGTACCTATCTACTGAGAAAGTTCCAGTAGGGTACCCGATATGGATACTTCGAAAATTTTCAGTAATTACACTGATGTAGGTACTGCATTGGGTACCCATAAGAGTACGTTCACTGAGCAAGGTACTTGCATAGGTATCTGCATCTGTAATTTTACCGAGAAAATCTCGATAAGATACCCGAGATTTATCGTGTTCTGCGTGGCAACTATTCATTTACCGTACTCTTTTGCATATACGCTTCTATATAAATAACTACACAAAACATAAGAAATGAATCTATTTCCATAGAATTTTTTTGTAGATTATTTCTTGAGTATTCATTAGTCAAGAACGTGTCGATCTTGTTCATCAATTAAAAACGAAAAAAGAAGTTAGATTGCTTTGAAAAAACAAAATGAAAAACGTATAAGGTTAGTTTCGATCATGAACATACTGCAATTTTGGTAACAAGGCACCTGAAAATACTATGGAAGAGTATCTAATTTAATATCTGATCAGTATCCTCAAGTATTTATTTATTAGATGTTTCTCAGCAGGGTACATGTCCAAGTACCTAATAGGTATCTGAAAGTATTTGAGGTACTTCAGTACCCATTCAGATCTTGTGACATTCTGGAAACAGGGTACTTTTTCGGGTACACTGCACTCAGTACATTCACATGGGATGAATTTGATATCTATCGTACATTCTCAATTCTAATTATATGTTACACTATTTCAAATGAACATTGCCCACTTTCTAACATGTTACGTTAGAAATAACTTCTTTCCGAAAACAATCTAAAAATCATCTTCGAGTCGATCGATGGTGCCATGCTGATATCTAACTATATTTGACTAGTGTTGACAAAATATTTGATTGCCTAAAGATTTGTAGTACAAAACATTCTCTATCACTTTAACTAATTCCCTTG
This sequence comes from Macrotrachela quadricornifera, assembly GCA_022393335.1. Classification (NCBI taxonomy): domain Eukaryota; kingdom Metazoa; phylum Rotifera; class Eurotatoria; order Philodinida; family Philodinidae; genus Macrotrachela; species Macrotrachela quadricornifera. The sequence continues at coordinate 1,313,142 of JAJEKB010021931.1, read as the reverse complement.
ACTGTAGGTCAGGGTCTAATAGGTCAGGGTCTAAATCCCGAAATTGTCGATGTGTTTGTGGGTTTGTGTGTTTGTCCGCAGGGTCAAAGGTCAAAAAAACATACTATAGAATAGGTTCAAAGGTCAAAAAAACATCCTCAACTGCTATACTATGGGGATACCCTTAGGTCCTGAAGTCCCATACTAGGGAGATACCCTTAGGACCTGAAGTCCTATACTATGGGGATACCCTTAGGTCCTGAACTGCTATACTATGCAGGTAAGCATGGCTCCTCAAGTCCTACTTTATAAAGGACCTCATGGGTCCTAAAGTACCATACTGTAAGTTTAACTGTAGCTCCTCAAGCCTTATACAATGGGTATACCGAAAGGTCCCAAAGCTGTATACTATGAAGGTACCTATAGCTCCTCAAGTTCTATACTATGAAGACATCCGTAGTTCCTGAACTTCTATACCATGAAGGTACGTCTAGGTCTTGAAGTGCTATACTATGAAGGTACCACTAGATGCTACCGTTCGCCTCGAACACCAGGATGTTGTTCCAATATAATAGTGAAAAACTAGGGAGTTGGGCAGGCCATTATACAAATGGTATGATGGGACCTCAATATTGCCACTATTATAGGGGTGAAACGTGGAGTTGTTTGGATAGATTAAAGGGTGTCGTAGACATTCCCTTGACTGTAGTGAAGATCTCTATCCAGAAACTGACGGTGTGTTTGTCCGCACACCCTTCGATTCGTCAATTTTTTCGATCAATCAGAATACATTTTTGCTAGGACTCACACATACTCAAGTAGCCTACTACGGGCAGGTTCTCAAGCACTATAGATTGCAGGTATCCATAGGCCCTCAACTACTACACATATTTGGGGTACCCTTAGGTCCTTAACTGCTATGTATCCGTGGTATTCGTTATTATCGAGACCTATCCCATATGCTTTAGTCGTAATATTAATCTGTACTAAAAGGAATGTACTTGTCGCCAGGGTATTAGTCCGATCCTACAGTCAAGGGACCTAGTGGATCGCTTTGATCCACGCTACTTGTTATTCTATCCTTATATCAATACTCATGATTATGTGGTGGTACATTGTACAAATAAACAAATACACACCAACTTATTTTATTTTATCAATGATCTTTCCTTCAGTTTAGAGAATAAATACATATTTTGAAATATGAATTTAAAAGAAAAAACTATTATTCATATTCACTTGCTTCTACATAGACACTGTAGTTTAGGTAAGATTCATACTCAATATTCTTCATCGTAATAAACAATTATCTTCACAATAAAAAGAATACTAAATAACGCTTATTATGATAGAAAATATTTATAAAACTTGCCAAAAATAAATAAACTATCATCAATATAATGAAAAAATAAACGCCATTACCTTTCTTTTTCATAAACGTGTATTTTGTCCGTGAATGACGACACGTATCCTTGTGTCAATTACGTGGGAGAAGCATAGTATAATAAGGTAATAGTACTTTTATGTTTATATGGGGATATGGGAATATATAAATTTAGTTATAGATTTCGTACTTCATTTTGTATTGATGAACGTAATAAATAATCTGCCCCTCATTTTGAGATCCTATATAAGTAGTTGGATCATCAACAACAATATGCAACAAAAATATTCTTATCATCTTCTCTATTAATTATGACTTCAATTGTATTAACACGATTAAATATTATCTATCTTCTGATGATGATAGCTGTTTTCATTCAGGTTTATGTAATTTCTTTTACAAAACTGATTTTGCAACATTATTCTATTGTAGTATGCACGTTCGGATGGTGGTTTTATTAATAGTTGTCACAGTGTTGGTCAAGTTGGACAAAGTTTAATCGCAACCTGTAGACGAGATGATGGAAGTGAAGGAATAAGTTCAATCAATTTAAATCAATGTGTTGCTAATGATGATGGTAATTTAGCATGTCGACGAGATGAAAATTTTGGTGCATCTTGTGGTAGCATTGAAATTTCTGGACAATGGCTCAAGGCTATATGTACTAATCGACGAGCAAGTCTCGATCTTAATCAATGTATTGGTAATCATAATGGAGTTCTTGCTTGTTAATAAACTATTATTTTACTCGGTTTTTTTGTAAATACATATATACTTGCAAAAATATTCTTATCTTATTTCTTTTAGTTTGAATTTTTATTTTATTTCGCATTCTTCTTAATAAAGTGTTCATATTGAAACCTAAAAGAAATGTTATCTATTCAAAACTTAGTAGTGCACTCTCATCTGAAAATAATAAAAATTGACATTCGTAATATTTAATGATAACTTATTATCGGATTAATACCTACATAATAAATGCTACAACTTTTGTCGTATTCTATTTCTATACTAAGAATCAGGGCTCCGCGTGGGATGGGATGGGACGAAAAAAGTCGTCCCATGGGATGAATTTTTTTTTAACTGTCCCATAGGATGGGACGATAATTTTTTAAAACCTGTCCTATCCCATAGGATAGTATCAAAAAAAATTTTGATCCCATGGGATGGTACTAAAAAAAAATCTTCATCCCATGGGATGGGATGGGACAGAAAACTCTTGTCCCATCCCATCCCATCCCATGAATTTTCATACAGTCAAATTTCGTTTCAATTACAAAGGTCCTGTATAATTATCGACTCTATCAACGACACTAAACGTTTCAGAAGATCATGCTATATTCTCAGTTTTATTATAATCAAGTCTACAATCATTTTTTATCTGCCTTAAAAATACTTATCATCATTTACATGAACATAGAATGATAGGTAAGAGAATATACTCATCAGATGGACTTTCAAGAATAGACGATGAATCTTTGACAGACATATTATAAAAATGTTACAGCTGTCGGCTGTATAATGAACGGAGATAGATCGTTGTTAAGTGTGAGTGTGTACAATCCTCCTTTATTCCGAAAAATTCATCCCTTTTTATATCAACAAGAAGACATCACACATGACGAGAGAGAGGGAAAAAAGAGAAGAAAACAAAGATATAAGAGAAATATCTCCTAGATATTTCTCTTTGACAAAGATGATCACATGACCATCTTACGCAATAACGAAAAGAGAGGAGAAAGACAAGAAAAATTTGTTTTAAATAAAAGTGCTTGTTTCTATCACAGTATATTTAATTTAACCATTGTCTTTGTTTATACTTTGATTCATTCTTGTCAATTTTAACACCACTTAGCGGTTGTGCTAGGTAACCAGTTAAAGACTAATAAAAAATACTTTTCTAATTGTTTTGTTCGAAGTTCAAACCATCAAATGAGACATCTATATCGAAGGAATTTTTTTCTCAATCAGTAGAAAGTTTTTACAGAAAGTACAGATTTCACGAGATAAAATGAAAGGCTAAAAAATTCTCATCCCATGGGATAGGATGGGATTTAAAAAAAAAAATTTATGTCCCACGGGATGGGATGGGATTTAAAAAAAAAATTTCATCCCATGGGATGGGAGGATCCTCAAACCTTGCGGTCCCATCCCATCCCATGGGACGTTCTCCACAAAAATCTGTCCCATGGGATGGGATGGGACGGGATGGGATGGGATGGGATGGGATTATCCCATCCCACGCGGAGCCCTGCTAAGAATCCTATTGACAAAATACTTTTTTTCATTGTAATTTAAATTACATTTACGTATGAGAAGGTTTCAAATCTTTGCATTGCCTTGCACATTTAAATTTTTAGAGAAATTTTCAATACAAAAAAGTAAACATTTTTATAAACAAGAGGAAAACAAATAAGATAAAGGGTATATTTTATCTATTACTCTTGTTCTATGCAATCAATATTGAATTATGACGTGATTCATTGAAAATATACTTTCAAAAATTACAGATCAATCGAAGCATTGTTTTATTTTTGTTCTACCTCCTGTAATTCATACATTATTCGAGTTCGTATATCAATCGCGACACATTTCGATTTCCCTAAACAGTCTCATCAGATAATTTTCATATTTCTGTATATAATAATACATACAGTTAAAGATAAAGACAGTAATATTGCTTCTTCAAAAAGCATATTTCGATTGTTTCATATATTGTATTATAAATGAAATATCAGACATTAATGACTAAAATCTCTATCATCAAATGCTTTTTTTTTAAAATAAAATTTAAGCAAATAGTAGCATATCAAATTTTATGGAGCAAAACTCCCTTTACAAGATGACATATGTATGACTTTACATGAAAACTGATTTCTCCCTTATGTTATTGAATTTTGATTTCTTCAATTCTGCTAGATCAATAATCACATCTTAAAAACTGATGCAGTACAATAAAATAAAAACACTAGTTGTTTATTTTTGTTCGAATTGTAGGTTGAAAAAAAAATCAAAAAGAAGCATATCGAATCTAACAAAATACAGATGGAAGTATGGAAATGGTTTCATAAAATACAAAAACTTCTATTTATTTTAAAAAAAGCTTGAAGTCAACATTGTAGTTTACTTTTAAATGCGTTCAAGAAAAAAAAGAAAAAATACTGAGTATTCAATTGAAGCATTATATCAGTATAAAATCTTCCGATGTTGAGAAAGAATAATATTTACTAGTCACCAAATTTATTTAAAAGTAAGATTACTTTTGACTGAATAATTCTATTCACTCTATATGTAGAGTTAAAGAATTAGTTCAAATGAGCAAAGCAACTTTTTAAATATTATCATTGATCTTCAATATTGTACTATACAAGTGTTGAATATAATAGATATAACTATTTCTAATATATTCTGTGAGATTTGATGAACAAATAATTTTTGGTGAGCAATATGTGTTTGAAATCGACAATGTTTTTTTTTATTTTGCATTATTAATACTTTGAATAATTTATAAGTAATAGCCAAAACTTTGTTTTTATTTTTTTACAAAGAGATTGTATAAATTCTCATAGAAAATATTAGGTGTTATTATGCATTCATAATGTCCAATAGTTGTGCAGTACAATATTCAAGATCAGTTAGACTTTTCAAACTTTATTTTTCATTTAAATCAACTTCTCTCGTACTATACTACAATATCATTTTAACTATAGAATAAGATATTGATCATAAATATGAAAAACATATTATTATTTGTATTTTTAATTACATCAATGCTCAATGTTTGTCAAGCGGTGAATACTAAACTACCAGCAGTTTATTATGGTAATCAAGGTTGGTCTATGAGTGAAATTCAATATTTTTCATCATGGATTGGTAAACGTCCCATTGCAATATTACTTTTTACTGATTGGTGTAATACATCAATGAATAATTTATTTAATTATCAACTGAAGAATATATGGAATAATCAAAGTATTCCAGTAATTACATGGGAATTATTTGGTTGTAGTGGTAGTAGTCAATCTGGTATTACAAAATTAGTTCGAAATAATACTTATGATGCATATATACATCAATTTGGAGATCGTTTGAAAACATGGTTAGCTGGAAATGATGGTATCCTTGGGAATAATGATGATCGAAGAGCATATCTAAGATTCGGTATGTATCTTTTAAAATAGGAAATAAAATAAGTATGATGATACATGCATTTCATTAATTATGAGAAATCTGAGAATAATATATAAACATCTGTATTACCCTATGAGTATTTTAGTTTGTGAGAAACTGGAAAAAATAAGAATAATAATCATAAATTTAGAGACGAAATTTAATAACACATATTCGAGTTTTTTTGGCATATTTATATTAACAATGTCGTAGTGTGAAAACTGAAATTTATAAGTTCAAGTTTTCTTAGTATTGACATAGATTATTTAAAGATCTCTCAGAATTCATAATTTTTCGAGATGTACAAGAATATATGCACAACATAAGATCAAGATATTGTTACGTGGTAGTATTCACGTAATGAATGTGTTTATTCTTAAGAGGGGATAAGCACAACTGAATCAAGCGTAAAAGATAAGAACAGAACAATAACAACGAGAACAAGCGTATATGAGAGGAAGAATAAAAGAACAATGGAATAATGGAGGATGATATGCATATGAGTCAATAAGAGATGGCGCAATGATTAAGCAACCATATAGAACGACAATGACACCTAGCACGCCTCCCATGCTTAAAATGAGCGTCCTCGCTCATTCACAAAATAAAACAACAACAGACAGTAAAGAATTGAAGTGATTAGGAAACGAACGAGAGAAAAAGAAAAAAATAAATAAATAGAAGGAAAGAAAAAAAATAAGAGCAACAACAACATAAGTACGCACAAGTATGAGTAGAACGAGCGAAGTGCCACACAACTGTTGAGTGAGAGCATGGCGATCGTGTAGATGTTAGTATTTGGAGACAGTAGTAGTAAGAGCGCCGATGGAGGAGCTGGACGACGACGAACAAATGTATCAAGCAGACGATGGTAAATAAAAAATGACGATTATAAAGATTGAAAGATGCAGAACTAATTCGTGTAAAAACATGTATCGAATCCAACGGCCCATTCCAGTTTATTGGGCGTGGAAGAATATTATTCCATCCACTGCCGGTCAGCATCATGCGTGGTTAAGGCACCGCTAATGTACGAAACCAGTCGAACTGATTGTTACCAGGAGATATCAGATTACGAGCTAAGCACGAAGTATTTTTACCAGTATAGAAAAATAAATGAGAACTGAGGTTGCCAAATACCATATTAACAAACATAAAAGTCATTAAAATGACGTGAATTGAAACTGATGGTTTGCACACTGTGTTGAATGAAGTACTTGAAAAAATGTTAGGTAAGTCTGGTAGAAAAATGATACCAGTACGAGAACTACATCCATAGTAAAAGTCATTAATTTCATTAGATTGTTGAGCTAAGGGTGGCGCAATATAGTGATCAGCAGACGACCTTTTGTGCACTAAGCCTTCGACGACGGTAGGTGGCGAAGTGGACAGCTTTACTGATTGCATATACATAACGAACTGGTGGCGTTGTGGCAGTACATTATGGATGAACCACGTTTCATCCCCTATGGGCCAGTCGATATCAAAATCGGTACGGACAGATTCAGCTGAAACCATACTGAATGAGACATTGGGAGTGGATAGCAGCAACTCATGTTGGCGTTCTCGATTTGCTGTATAATCAAGCATATGTTGTGAATGAAAACGATGATGGTTAAGCGAAAAATTTGTATAAAAGTGGTTAAGATGTGTACATGGGTGCAGAACATCAGGATTATAATTTTGAACCGATTCATGTGGTGTTGTAGGACGGTTATATAGTTGAGCTGATGGTTTGAGTTGGTTTACTGAAGAAGTAAAAGCTTTCACAAGAGCAGTTTTAAAAGCACACCACGAATCATATGGACGATACAGACGGTACCATTGCTTGGCATCACCAGCTAAAAACATTGGTATAAAAATCAAACGGTCTTCAGGTTTCTCCTGGGCTTCATCGAAAAGTTTTTCAAAAGTCATTAACCAAGAAGTGACGTCTTGATCGTCACTGCCGCGAAAAGATTCAAAGGATTGCATTTCATCGACGGGTACTTGTGAGAATAACGAATTCAACATCATATTTCGGAGATTATTTTCTGATTCATCTTGTTGATGTTAGACATTAGGAGCGGTAGGGATCGATAATTTCTTCCGAGAAATGAGGAAGAAGACCAACTTCTTCACCAATGTTACGTGGTAGTATTCACGTAATGAATGTGTTTATTCTTAAGAGGGGATAAGCACAACTGAATCAAGCGTAAAAGATAAGAACAGAACAATAACAACGAGAACAAGCGTATATGAGAGGAAGAATAAAAGAACAATGGAATAATGGAGGATGATATGCATATGAGTCAATAAGAGATGGCGCAATGATTAAGCAACCATATAGAACGACAATGACACCTAGCAATATGATACTCATTTCGATAAAGACAAAAACTTGAATAAAAAAAAAAGAACTATATCGATTTCGATTAAGTATTCCTCCAATCAAAGTATGTAATACATATGTGACCTTACTATTTTCACTATAAATACGAAAACATTTTAAAATATCGTAAGTATTTGAAATGACATATTTTGTGTTGTTTGTGAGTGACATTCATATTTATATGGATTTTTTTCGAACTGTGATTTATTACTTAACACGTAAAATCTCTATATTTCATGATATTTAATTTACATCTCGAAGCATAGGGTTATCACAATGTGCTAGTGATTCTGTACAAATGAATGAGATAAAATCGTATGCAAGGTAAAAAGAATACGCATTGATTAAGATTCTATTCTGTAATTTACTATGTTGTAAGCCTTTCATCATGATTTACCTTAAAATACGATGATTCGATTGTTTTTGAATTCGAGAGGTTTCTCAACTATGGATTAATTGAGAAACTTCAAAATCATATTTATCTGTAAAGCTTTTTAATTCGAAGATTATTTATCTTTAATCAGTTAAGTGGTGTACATGTTGATCTATTATCTTCAATAAAGTGAAACAGAATTTATCAGTAATGTATAAATCGTAATCTATGGTGCCAGTATATATACCTAAAGTCAATGATTCTAAAATGATCGTTGTCAAAATTTCTACCAGTCTTGAACATTTCATATTTTACAAATACCCTTTCTCCTAGTCTAAACTCAATGACTAGATAAGCACATACACATATTTTCACTGTCTGTAGAAAAAGTTTTAGCATCACTATCAAATGAATTTATTCGTCGATTAAATTTGCAGAAAATATACTGTCATCTCGAAACATGATCCATGCATTAATGAGAAAATCTAACCATTGATATTCAATTATATTTTTAGCTCATGAAATGAATGGAAATTGGTATCCTTGGTCACTTGGTTCAACACCACAAGATTATATTGATGTATGGCATCATATACATGATATATTCACAAATAAAGGTTTAGATTCAACGAGACTTCAATGGATTTGGTGTGTAGGTAATGTTGATGTTGGTGGTTATACAGCTGAAAATTATTGGGTTGGTGATAATTATGTTGATTGGATGGGAATTGATGGATACAATTTTGGTAGAAGTCAAAGTTGGAGTTCATGGTTAAATCCTAATCAAATTTTTGATAATATGATAGCACGATTACAGAATTTATCATCTTCAAAACCAATATGTATAAATGAATATGCATCGACAAGTATACGTACAGGAAATATTTCGAATATAACAGCAAAATCAGATTGGTTACAACAATTTTGTACTTATATGAATAATAAACAAATTAAATTTGCTTCATATTTTAATACAGATAAAGAAACTGATTGGGCAATTTTTGGTGGTGCTAATGGAGATAATTTATGGACTAATTATAGTGTTTATACGGAATATCGAAATTGTTTTCAATCAAATGATTGGATACAAGTAAATAGTACAAATCCAAGACTTATCAGTGATGATGAATTTTCTGGTACAGGTACGAAAAATTCTTATGTATTATATAAAGAGTAGAAATAAAACGGAATAATATTTTTGATGAAAACTATATCATTTGACATCTTGAACATAAATCTAATCATTCATCATGTTCGTCATTAGGTATGAACTAAATTTGCCGATATAGAAATAGTCTCAAATACGATTAGCGGAGAAAACCAAATGAAAATTGTCATAGCTTACTTCAATAAAATTTCTATCATCTGTTTAAAAGATAACTGTTAACGATTGAAATTGCTTTCTCTATTTATACGTTGATCATTTGAATCTTGCTGAACTCAAAGTCTATATAGAAATGAAATATATACTATTATAGTAACGAATACAACAAGTACGAGCACAACAACGACAACTTCAACAAATACTTTACCAGTTAATACAACGACAAGTAGTATAAAACACTTTCTACTTTAAAAAACTCTTATGGTTTGTGTATATTTTTTTTTCTTAGGTATAACATCGAATATTGTATCGACAACTTCATCAACAAGTAAAAAGCTCTTTTAGAATCTTATATACATGATCTTTTATTCTGAGTACCATAGAATGTAAAAAGAAACATCAGTATTTTTGTTAATCATCTGGTAAAACTATCTGTTTCAGTAGCATCAAAATATTATAGATAGAGATATACAAAAAAAAATAAAAAGATTAGATTTGTCCATATCGAGTTTAGCGATACTCTGTCTATATTATTAATCTGATCGTTCAATATTTTTATAATTGTAGCATCAACGTCAATACCAATCGTTTCATCAAACTCGTCGATAATAACGACAACACGACGATCTGCAATGGCATATGCTACTCCGAATGCTGCAGCAATCATAGTTGGCTGTGTCCGTGCAACTCACAAATTTTTGGGCATGATCATTTACATTATCATGATCCATTTACATGATTAAACCTTCCTGTCATTTTATATTTTTCTTAACTTTTAATACTCACCTATAATCTAACCCCTTTTCTTCGTCTAATTAAACCTAAATTAATAATAAACTATTACGTGGTAAGCCTTTATAATCATTGATTTTTTTCAATATCAATGTCAGCGACAGCAAGATTCACATCAATACTGAAATCAACTCGTAAACTCATTCATACTATTAAAGTCAACCTTAAATATATTTTTTTCTAAATATTTTTGTACGTAATGCTTGTACCATATTGTATTTTTCGCAACTAATGATAAAATCAAGACATATTTAGTAATTTAAACAAAAAGTACTGTATCATGTTCTGTAAAAAAAAACTTACAAATGCTTGCTCAAATATTCATATGTGTCAAACTTGAATTGAAGTATTTAAGTATTAAAAGACATCATGAATGAGATGAATTCCCTTTGAGACACTCTGGCTGGATAGAATATAGTATATAAGAGTACTTGAATTCAACTTTCAAGTTTGACACTACTGCAGTTTAACCGGTAGTCATTTGAGTGGTTATTAAATATCTTAATAACTATTGAGTTTCTCGATGATTTGATAACAGTTATGTAATCGTGATTTCTAAATAATTTATTATGGAAAATATTGAAAAACACACAATATCGTTACACTCATTATCACTAGCCCAAGTGAATGATATGTTAATGAAAATTGATGATAAATTATCTCGTGGTGTGAGATTTTGAACTCTCGCAAGTTGTGATAACGTAGAACAACAAACAACAACTTTTATCTCTAGTTTGAACTTTTCAATGAAACAAGATAGAGCTTTGTACCCTATAAAAAATTTTAGAGCTCGTCCAGACGAATCGTACGAATATCTTTCCCAATTTTTTTTCTCATTTCGTTAATAAGATAATTAAGATATATGCGATTGCACAAAACCATAAAAAAAGAGTGGGAGATAACAGTAAGCTATCCCACTAACTTGAATATTTTCCCTTTTGCATTGCAACTTGTCACATAGTCTAAAGATTATTCCGTCGGATAGTCCTATACACATGCATGCTTTCTATGTTAATCTTCATTTTAAATTATATTCTTCAACAAGTAAGTATCAATACTATATTTATAGATTATTTTTGTAGCCCTATAAATTTATTGTTGAAATTATTGTGAATATTCTTATTTTGATTATATTTATTATCTGTTTATATCTTACATTATTATTATTTATGTGATTTATCTCGTATTTTATTTTGTTAAGTATTATTTTATAATTATATTTATTATTCATACAGTTCATTATAATTAATTGGATTATTAATGGTTTATATTATTATATTTATGCTACCTACATTAAATTAAAATTGATTTGAATATTTATACTTTTATAGTATCATTATTATTAGTTTTTTTCTATTTTACTACATACCATTCTGACGACTACATCTGTATTCAAGTCATCACGATAAGTTTTTTTCTTCATAATTTCTTCTTATAATATTATTGGTCTTTGTTTTATTATTATGTTACGTACCTACTAACTAGTCCATTATACTCATTATTATTGTGAGATGAGCATTTGCTTCATTCTTACTATATCTTTTCTTATTTTTTTTTCCTACGTTTCACATAATTCCATTAATCTTAATAGTTACCATTCTTTCCTATCAATATTGCTTTTAACTTAATTATCAACTTAATCAACATAAAACTACTCCACAGAATCGGTAAATCATATCAAAGCCTTGATAATGACAACTTTACCGATATCTGCCTAATATTACTATTACTATTATTACATAGAATAGATCAGTTAAATTTATATATATAGCCTTTTTAAAACAACATATTTTTATTTCATTTAGATTTATATATTGAACTCAATTAAATTTTATTCGATTCAATAAGTCACCCTCAAAATTACCTGAAATCATGTTTCCAACTCCGATTTATGTTACGAAAAATGAAGGAAAAAAGGTGCTGATTCGATTCCCAAAATATCATGCGGAACCAAAGCCATTAATCACCAAACAAATATGAAAATTTTCACTATGAACTGTCAATTTTAAAGACACCGCTTATATCAGTATTAAAAAAAAACAGTATTTTCTATATATTCCAAAAGCTTTAATTTCAATAATGAAAAAATGTAAATTTTTCGTCATAGATTTAAGGATTTTTGTATACACCTAAGAATTTAACCGTTCCAGTTCCTTTAGCGATTCCAAAGCAGTTTTTCTATGGCTTCAGTTCGCGCTTTTTTTGAAGAATTGAACTCTACCTTCCTCACAGTAGCACTCACACTGCAGTCTATTCTGTATCATGATACCTTTCGATACCACTTTATTGATCACCTGAAACATATGTTATAGGATGATAGCTGATTAAATAAATCACGACCTAATCTTCCTTCATTGTAATCCGTTCGAGACGGGGTTCTTTTTTGTAAAACAAAAGAATGAAACACGAAATTAGTTAATATCAGTTAATTTTCCTTTTTAGTCAACTTTATTTATCTTTTTGGAATGGCTCTAGCGCATATGTGCGTCGTTCTTACTGAACGTTACAGTCATATTAGTTAGAACAACAGATAAATAGTATGTATTGACAGATGTAAATCATTTGGGGCGAGTGGCCACTTTAATGGCCACCCGTTCCGAACGGGTTAATCAAGTACCACTTGTTGCTTCATAATGCGATGGACTTGTGGATGCCATCAAGACATCTTTCATGTCTTTCCGTACAATAAGGTTTACGCTGTCTTTGTTCTACAGTTCATAAACTTCATTGCCTGATCCCGCACGATTACTTCTCAATGTTCCAATAAGATACGTATCATCTTCTAATAAACATTTTGCAAGAGGAATACTGGTGAAGAAGTTGTCAGTTACCACGCTTCGATAACATCCCTCGAGACCATCCAATAGATTCATCACGACTGTTTGGGCATTTATGCTATACTTGTGTGCTTTTCTTGGAATATATTGTCTGAAGAAAAATCTGCTTTCCCATGGTATCATACTTTCGTCGATAGTCACAACCGAACCAGGTATATATACTGACAAAAATTTGGCTCTTGATAAATTCAAAAGTAGTTTCCACTTTGTAAGCCTACCTTGATTTGAATTTTTATCATTGTTCGAAAAATGTCAAAATTTGAGGAGTAATTTGAATTTCTCCCTCGACATAGCATTTCAAATGATGTTTAAACCATACAACTTACTACTACTCCAGTTGTCCTTCAATTTCAACACATTTTCATTAGTGGTTGATTTTCATTGATGAAGTATTGATCGTCTAGTAATTTCATGGTTTTGCAAGTACTACTGCGCGTATCGATTAGTTTCACGGACCATAGATCAATAATTTCGTCCGTAATGAAATGCTGATAGCAATCGATAGGATTGATTGTATTATCTTCTGAAATAGAAGTCACCTCTTCGACGAGTCCATGATCATCCAAAAATTCTTCATCGGATTTTGATTCTATTTCATTTCAAGCCTGTGAGTCCATATCATCATTAATAATTCCTTCGTTAGAACTTCTAATTTCAAGCTGCATTGCATCAAACAACATGTGAATTATTCCAAACTCTGGTCGTATTTATGTACAAAACGATAGAGAGCAAAGAATAAGGGAGAAAAAGCTGGAAATTTCTTTCTTTGTCTCACGCATACTTTGTATAATATGGAAAAGAACGAAAAAGTAATTCGAGCGGTTGTTTAGTTTGGCAGAAAAAAAACGACTCATTATGTAGTGATATAAAGAAAGTAACGGTAAATAATCGGTAGAACATAACAAAAAGGTTATTAAGTTTATTTATTAAAAGTTAACGGCCCATGAAACTGTACATCTCGAAAAAATTTTCTAAGAAAACTGAAATCGGGTTGAATAGGTTAATGAAATATATTTACCGTTTAAACAGCATCATTTAGATGAAGCATCATATGGATTTGCAATTATTTCAGATGATGATATAAAACAATATTTAATCATCAATAACATCATCAACACAAATCATTAACAAGAAACCAAAGACCAAATAAGAAGAAACGAGTAAAAAGATATTGTTTTGAAATAATTCGACATGTTAGTCATAAACTCATCACTACAAATATCAAAAAAATATTAATATTTATGAATATCCATTAAGTGAACATCAACGTCGTTCAAAACACATTATTTTTTTGCGTGAAGAATGAACAAGTACAAAAAGAAGTTGATGAAATATTACACAATGATTTATTTTTTGAAGAAGACTATTATTGAATTCCCAAGAGACTTCATCTCGACGAAAATAAATTAAAAAGAAATATTTTTTTTCTTTATTTTATTTATTCCCCTTCTTTTCTTTTTTGTACTCTATCACATCGATTTGTAAAACCATATGGTAGTTCTTTCTCTTTTGTTGTTATTTGTTATCGTTTTTCGTTAACTATATATTTTTTATTTTATATGTGAGGATACACATCTTTTTCAAGAAGGGACAACTGTTAGGGGCCGTTATACTGATTCTTTCTTTCTCGTTTTTTTGACATGATAGCATACTGATATCTTATGATTACTTTCTTTGCGGTGTATTCGATCGTTCTCTCTCCCTCTTTCTTCCCTTGATTTTCTCCTTATTATTTTTCTTTGGATTATTTGAACACTCAAGTCATTCTTTTTTCCTCACCACTATCTCGCCCCTAATAATTAGTCGCTGCTTTACTGTTTGTATAAGAATTTTTATTTATACAATTCTAGATTTTCCAGTAGATTGTTTCAAATAAATTTGACTTGTTTCTTTATGTATATTTTGCCATCTTTTAACCATACCTTGATGAATCACTTTGTAAAACTAACTATGGCAATTTGCACCAATATCTATCAACACAAAAATTCTTATAACCAAATCAATATTAATGGCTGTGATCAGTTAGCATTACGTTTAATAGCAATAATTCATGAAAGGTTACTATCATTTACTATGAAAAATTTGTTAAATTTATTCAAGAATTCAGATTTATCTTTTAATAGAATTTAATATATCACGAGTTATGTTTTTGATTTTTTGAGATGGCAGTAAATTATAAAGTTATTTGTATGGTGACTCGTTGCTTACATGTGTGAAATTCAATATCAGCGACGATTAATCAATAAAAATATGGAGTAAATTTTTCTTTAGAAAAACATCATACATTTTTCAATATATTTTTTTTTTGAGAACAGTAAATTTTCATCTTATTGAATGTCTTTTTTTTTCGATATACACTTTTAGTTTAAATATTATTTTCTGTTATTTATTCTTTATCATGCACTGATTGCAATAAATATATTGCGTTCTATTCTAAAAATGGAATCATATAAATAACATCATCGATTATAAACTCATCTCTTCACTTTAGACACGCACGAATATCTGTTGTTACCTTGATGAAAAAAGGGCATATCATGCTTTCTTTTTATGACGAAAATTTTCTTTTGAATAAGAATCAATTATATCTTGCATTATATAACATATCTACTCAATGATTTTTCTTTATTTTATCAATAAATAAAGAGAATGAAAGAAGATTATATGCAATAAAATAAGTTTGTATATTGAAAATATTGTATTTTCTTTTTTTTTAGATATAATCAAAAATAAAAATATATTTACAAAAAACGAAATCGAAATGGTAACTCTATTCGAAAATCCACATGAATCGCCTTTAGCGATGTTTTTAATGCAAGTTTTTATTACATTAATTGTATGTAAAATTCTTGCAAAATTATTATCATTTATTCGTCAACCTCAAGTTATTGGACAGATTATTGCTGGTATAATATTTGGTCCATCTATACTTGGTAAATAAAATAATGATTTATAATTTTAATAATAATAATATAATAGGTTATGCTCATGGTTGGTCTGAAGCTATATGGCCAACGTCAAGTCTAAAAATATTTCAATTAATAGCCAATTTGGGTTTGATTTTTTTTATGTTTTTTCTTGGATTAGAACTTGATTTGGGACAAATCAAAGCAAATTGGAAAGTAACAATACCTGTTGCTTGTGTCAGTATAATTTTTCCTGGTATGTATAATATTATAATACTATCATTGATTTAAAATAAAGTTATATTTAATTCTTAGTTGGTATTGGATGTGCAGTAGCTTTATGGTTTTATCAAATGAATGATGGAATAGATGCAAGTAAAACAGCATTTATTCTATTTATTGGTAAATAAATATAATAGATTTATTTATTTTTATTTAAATTATTGATTTTGTTTTCTTTTCGAGCTTCTGGTTTTGGTTTTTCCGCATTTCCTGTATTAGCTACATTACTCAATTCAATGAATTTACTTAATGAACCAATTGGTATTCAAACAATATCTTTAGCTGCTGTAGAAGATATTGTCGTTTGGGTTGTTTTAGCTGTAGCTAGTGCTTTTTCATCAGGTGGTTCAGCTCTTCAAGGTCTTTATACATTATTATTAACATTAGCTTTTATTGCAATTATGATGGTTATTATTCGACCAATATTTGCTCGAATACATGGGTATTATTTACGTCATGAAAATGATTGTAATGTTTATATTGTTGTTGGTTGTTTTTTATTACTTCTTATTGCATCATTTACAACAGAAGTAATGGGTAAATATATTTTTAAATATTTAATAAGAAATAAAAGAATAAATATTTTTGTTTTCGAATTAGGTATTCATGCATTTTTTGGTGCATTTATTGCTGGTCTTTGTGTTCCACGTGGTGGTGAATTAGTGGAATTTTTATCTATACGTATTGAATTAATTATTGTTGAATTTTTTTTACCGTAAATAAATTTTGTTTTCATTAAATAGATTAATTAATATATATATATATGATGTATTTTAGTCTTTATTTTGCTAATAGTGGTTTAAAAACACGTTTAAATCTTTTAAATACAGGTCGATCATGGTGGACATTAATTGTTCTTATATTATTAGCATCGGCAGCAAAAATAATTCCAGTAACATTAGCAACAAAATTATGTATAAGAAAATCATGGTATTATTGTGCATCAATGGGTGTTTTAATGAATACACGGGGTATTGTTCAATTAGTTGTTTTAAATATTGGTGTTCAACTTAAAGTTATATCACCTGTAATATTTGCAATGTTTGTTTTAATGGCAACTGTATTAACATTTATTACTTCACCTATTTTATATGTTCTGTATCATCGTGCTTCTGATCCAAAAATTTTAGAAGAATCAAAAACAGCCCATGATTTACATTTAGCTTTAGAAGGAGAAAATTTAGAAACAATATCACAAAGAAAAATGTCAATTGGATCAATGAGATCAAATATGAGAAATGAAAGTGGTACGAATTTATCTGTATTAAAGAGTGATGGTGTCATTAATCAAAATGATCAATCAACAGTACATGCTAATATACATCTAAGAAGACCGAGTAGAATGACTCTATTTTAATTCTTATTTATTCAATTGAACTTTAAAGACATTTAAATGTGTTTTCTAGTTAGATTTCATGTATAATCATTTTCATTTATTTCTGCTATAAATTTTTCAATAAATTTTTTTGTGTATGTTTAAACAGTTAAATATCAATTTTCAATAGCTATATGTACATAAAGATAATGGTTGGTATTCATTTTGCTGGCTTTTTCTTTAACTGATACATATAGTGTAAATTATACTTTCAAAGCTATAAATAATTTGGGAACAGAAGGAATAATTGCATTTTGCATCTTATTTTTTTTTTGATTGTTTAATACATTTGATGAAATAGCAAAATATATCATAAGATGCAAAATTTAATATCTATCGATTTATTAGTTCTAAGATTGATTATTAAAATATTGTTATCTGTTGTTATTGAATGCGTCTTATGAATTAAAATCCTAATACTTTTCATGTTTACTTACAGAAATTAATTTTTTAATATTTATTTCTAAATTCTAATTTATTAATCAATATTTGTCTCAATAGATTCTTAACTATATTATATATATATATCTGTGGATCTTCTATTTCTATATTGATTGTGCTCTAAAAAATTGTATTTCATCAGAATTATGATAATGTTTTTGAATAAAACCATACTTTTTTTTATCAGTTGCGTTATATGGCAGAAATGTTTTATACAGATAGTGGGAAAAAAAGTTCTAATTTTTATTCATAATAGTATACAAAACGGCTTTGGTTTTCGGGTAAAACAATTTCAAAAAAAAATTTACTTCTTCAACTAAAATTTGTGAAAAAAAAGCCGATCCATCTGCACCAAACGTTATTTTATTACTGATATTGAACCCATACAAAACTGTCGTTACATTTTCTTCATAATAAAATTATTCATTTAAGTTTTCGTTTTACTATATAAATTATAATTAAAGAATTTTCAATTCTTTATATTCTAAATACACACTAGATTAGATCTTACAAAGTATCTGTATAAAAAAATAGTTCAATAATGTCGAATAAAAATCATTAAAATATTTTCTTAGTTATCGAAATTTAACAAGTTTCAATTCAAACAAATAGTTTATGAGACACTTGTGCTAATATTATGTTCTTCTTTTTTTCTCTCTCATCATCATCAGGTTGTTTTAGTGTTGTTATTGCAATAAATATACGTATTGTAATCTTTTTTTTCGCATGTGCTCTGTCAAGAAGAAGAAAAAAAGGAAGTGCAAAATAAGCAGTAGGTAAAGAGTCTCATAATAAATACCATAAACGACATGTGTTACTGTTTCTTTTAATCTTTTCTTCGTCTTATATAGAAAAAAGTTATTTTCAACGAAACTTTGTTGGGCATACGGGCAATCTTGAAGTAAGATTATTATTAAAATCTAACAATATTTAAAAGCATTAATTATTCCTTTCTCGATGAGAAATAGCGAAAAGATCAATTTAAAAGTTACACATTTCTTTATTTATCTCTTGTCCATGTTTCTATAATTCTAAACTATTGAAATTATTCCTAAAAGTTATACATTATTTCATAAAGTATGAAAATTCGCTTGACGTGCGAAGTATTAAAAATAAGATTAAATATCTCATAACTAGAGTTTGTACTTCAACAGATAAGATAATTACTAATAGCTTAATAACAACTTGTTTGTATTTTTCACGTCAGCCGAAATATCCAGAGGTGCACTATAGATAAGACATATCCTATTTTACACTCATTATAATACATATAGTTTTTATTTCAGTTGATCAACTGATTCAATTAAAATTAAGTTACAGTGGTGTCTAAATATTATTTTTATGTCTAATACTTTCAAGCTAGTCGTTTGCATCACTTCCACTGCACTCTTCGATTGTAGTGAATCTCATAATATATGGAAACAAAAAGGACTTAAAGCTTACAAAATGTATCAAAGTGAGCATGTCACGGAACCTTTAAAACCCGGTGTTGGATTTCGACTAGTTCAGTCTTTATTAAACTTAAATCATAGCACCAATAAAGAATTGGTCGATGTAATACTTGTGTCACGTAATGACAGCAAATCAGGAAAGCGAATTCGAAATTCTATCAGTTATTACAATCTTGGTATCACACGTATGTCATTCACTGGTGGTACAGATGTTACAAAATATTTACAAGCTTGGGGATGTGATCTTTTTCTTACCGCAGAAGAAAAACAAGTTCGTACAGTACTCTCTACCACTGCTCCCGCCATGTTTAAGGGTATTGCAGCTGGTTTGATATGCAATATCATTGCTGAAACAACGAATCTTCAATCTAGTGATTCATTGTAAGTTCATCTATCTGTTAAGTCTACACAAATTATTTAATATTTTCTATAAATGATAACATAATTTCCTAGATTTTGGAATAAGATGTTATGCAATGTTTTAAAATCCTCAGAGCATCTGTAAAGATTTTATTGAAGATGAAAGTTCTAGATAAAACAATTAAATCAATGCTGAGATATGTCTTTTTAATTAGTTCTATCAACTAGTAATCGAATAAAAATTTTTTTAAATAACATAGGAACTTTTGGAAAATGTTACATATACTATCACTTTTTATATTTCATATTTTGATCAGACCTACTGTAATTACAACAACAGATGTTCGTAATGAACCTATGACAGTCAACACTTTACAATGGCAAAATGATCAAGTTCGAATAGTTTTTGATGGAGACGGCGTACTCTTTTCGGATGAAGCAGAACGTATTTATAAAGCTAAAGGATTAGAGGCTTTCCGACAGTTCGAACATGAAAATCAACATATTCCATTACCAGAAGGTCCAATGCATGCATTTGCTCTCAAATTACAAAAATTACGTGAAGCATTAGGTGAAGACAACAAATGGAGGGTGCGCACTTTTCTTGTCACGGCTCGCAATGGAGAAGCCAATGAACGAGCATTTGGTACGTTGGAAAAATGGGGTCTCGAAATCGATGAAACACATTTCTTGGGTGGACTTAATAAAACACCTTTTCTAGTTGCCATTGATCCAGCAATTTTTTTTGATGATTCAAGTGAGCATATTAATCAAGCTAAACAATATGTTCCAGCTGCACATATTGTCTACGGCATTCGAAATGTGATATCTGACGATATTAGTAATACTGTATCGATCATAGCACCACCTGTTTCAAATGAAGAATAAAGTTTCTCTATGTATACATTGTTAACGAATATAAAATGACGTGTCTATTGCTTATCTAACTAACTAACATAGTTTAATAAATATGCTAGCATAACTATTTATTTAGAATATGTAACGGTAATAAAAATTGATCCATTGATAAAATCAGAGAATACATGACAAATTTACTATGAAAATCAGTTGTTGTATGATTCAGATATTTTTATGTTAAGGATAGTTAGTCATATAAAAGGCGCATGCTTTAACGAGAAAAGCATTTCAACTGTTTTCAATCTTTCAAGTTCATCATTGGTCATAATTATGTTTCAAGAAGACTGAAAAAATCTTAAACATATTTATGTTTATAACTCTTTTCTGTCAAAATATGATTATATCATATGAGAAAACATAGGTTTTTTACTAGTTTTTGTTACTGATTCATAAAAAAAAAGTATTTAAGATCACATACTCCACTCTTCAAATTTCGATATATCATAATCCAGTTAACTTGAATTTTGGACATACTGTTGTCTCTGATTGAATTCTGTTGACATATTTTACATTTAAAGTCTAACAGAAAATAGATGAGTAATATCTTGCGGTAACTTCAATTGGAATAGCTCAGGTATCTAGTATAAGACTATCATACATCTAATAGAGAATCGATATTTTCAAAATATAATAAAAGACTTAGTTTTGGATGATATTTCAAAAGAAAAGATTTATAATAATCAATGTTTTCTGACTTCTCTTATTTTCTTTATCATAGGTAATCTTGATATATGTAATTAGACAGAATTAACTTTGATGATACACACATTGTTAATTCATAAAAAGATCTACGAAATTCTTTATGTCATTCTTTGATGAAAATATGGTCAATGACTGTTTTACTACGATATATCTTACTTCTATTAAAACAAACGTATTCAGATTTCTACGGATCTCAATCAGAAAAGTTTTTTTTAAATTAGAAAAAAAAAACTATACAAGTATATATTCTCTTAAATTTTAATGAATAGTTGAGATGTACATATATCTTTCTATCTAGAGGTGCAGAATTTACCTGTGTGTGGGAACGGCCGTTTGGGGAAATTTTTGAAAACTTATTAGCATCTAGGAAAATCTCGTGATAAATATTTTCTTCACTTAGGGAAGAATTCTTCAATATTTAGAATCAATCTTGAATTATTTGTGTTTTTATAAAATCTTACACCATATTTTTTTCTTTTCTTTTCATTAAATTTCTTATAGAATTATCGGCATCTTTATCATAGTGTCAGTAGCATCTGCCTTTGTTTAAATTGATCATGCACATTACTACATTTCTTTTACCTTTTTTCGTGATTTATATTTGTGATAGAGCACTAATATCTATCTTCTTCTAAGATTCGTTTCTATTCATTTTTCTAATACAATGCCACTATTGTCGCTTCTCTACATATAACGGTCTATATTATTTCAAATAGAGGAGGATCTTTAGAAGTCTTAAAGATCATATCATAGAATTATTCATATATATCTCTTATTTCTAGTTATACACGATCTTTGAGCATCTTTAAAGTTTCTGTAATTTATTATAAATCTTGAAGATTTGCTACTGATAAAACTAGCTGAAGTATTTGGTATGAATCATGTAACAGTTATAAAAATCCCACATGACCAACTCCTTTTAAAAATAATAGAGATATGCGATTTATATTATACTATACTTCGAAGATTTGTGTATGAATTATTCTATAATATAATTTGAAAGACATTCCTGTTACACCATCGGCGAAAGTTGAAGCTACCTTGCCAGATCTCCGCTGTCCACTAAGGAAAAGCTTATTATATTCTATTCTCTATCATGTATATAGATTAAATAATATGTTACAATGTTATTGTATCATATATGTGCAAATTAGGAACAAAACTCTGTTGTCTATTAGAAGTGTATTATATTTTTGTTTTTCTCTTATAAAACTAAAAAACGAACGGCAATTGCAACAAGGACTATTTTAGATAAAAAATTCATACATAATAAGTTTTTAATTTTCATATTAGTTAAATATTGCTGGTTCTTTTTATCGTATTAATCATAATCAATTCGAACAGATTAATTAAAAAATAATAGAATGCTATCTATATTTTTTCTTCACTATTTCATAATAGTAGAATATTTTCTTGACTTGATATACTTCATTAGTTATTATTCCATTTCGTATATGTGTATTAAAATGTTGTAAATTATCATTTGAGGTACATACTCATTCTACACCAATACCTATGACTACGAAAGAATTGAATTCTATCGAATATCTTATTATCTAAAATGATTCAAACTTTAGTAAACTTGATTCTGCTTTCTTATATATTCTTTAATTGATCTGTCATTTTGGTATCAACCGTCTAGTTTAGGTGATAAAAACACAGAGATCCGAACAATTATCAATTTGAAGTTTTAATATAACATATTCATATTCAAATAGATGAATACAATTGATCTCATTTTATATATCACATTTACATATCTTTAACATATCAAAAATCAGCGAATTTTGAGATTCACTACCATCGTCGATATCATAAAAAAAAGACTGATTTTCTCAGAAACTCACTCTCAAGGTTCATATCCTCTTTTTGAAGTATACACACCCATACTACAATATCGCAAAAATAATTAGCAAAGATAGTGTAATTATTTCATCTTGCTCGATTCATCATCTTTTTCTGTTTCGAATGATAGTACTCAAAATCATTCACACTTCTCAAGTTTTATCTAGACCTAACTGTTAAAAAATTATGCAACAACAATAACGCAGTAGTGATATTTAGAAATAAAAAAAATCAAAGTGTACTTTTTCAGTGTTTTATTCAGGTTTTTTCGTTCGAGGGCGCCAAAACCTCTCTTCCGAGGGGGCAAAATACCCGTTGCCCCTCACCCCCCGCTGGATTAAACACTGTTTATGTTTAAGTTTTGTTGTTGTTGAACATCGTTTACGAAGATGTCATAGGTAAAGTATCTTCATGTGGATCTTCGATTTCAATATGCTTTGTGTTTGTAATGAAGAAGAATTTGACGAATTTCTTTTTTATCTAAGCCTTCATAGAAATAGTTCGCAATAATTTAATAAATTCTCAATGTAATTGTATATTAACCTTACGGTCATTCTGAAATAATAGAATCTTGCACATTTTCATAGCAGGTTTGAGAAATGATCGTACTTGTTCTTTGCTACATTCGAGTTGTAACGGAGATTTATAATGAAATTTTACAGAACTATCAATAGATCGCATATCAACACGTGGATTATTTGAAAGAGCTTCTGAAATGAGTCATTTCCTTGCACAAGAATTTATTGAAACATTTGCGCATTGTAGTGCAATTTTATCAAGAGTCAAAGGAACTAAGCCTAAATTTATGAAATAGTTTAATCGTAAATATTCAATAATTCAAATCAATTGTAAGTTTACGCTGTACGTTAACGTGTGATTGTTCTTATACATTGCACAGGATTTTTGTTTTTTTTCTGTTCTGTCTTATCGTATACTATATGTGGCAGAATGCAAGAGAGAGATTGATGTTTTTTTTCTTCTTGCGTTCTTCCAAAACACAAAAGTGGTTGCAACACAGGAGGTTAAACAGAAAAGAAAGAAACTACTGCATCATGGGAGAAATTTAACGACACACGATATATAATAGAATATCTTGAACGCACATACATTTCATAAACAATACTATTAATCCTTACAAAAATGAGTCTATCCTTACGCACGTTACCGGTCGAATTGGTTTATAGAATTCTAGACAATCTTGAGCCAATACAGATATTTTGGTCATTTCGTAATGTCTGCGCAAGACTAAATGACATTGCAAATACTTATGGTCCATATAAGGTAATTTTGAATTTATGTTCTTATTACATTTCTAATACATCATTGTTTTCGAAAAACTATTTTTTTTATTAATTTTCTTCTTTCTAAGTTTAAATGAATAAATCTTACATGATAATATTTCATAAATAATCGTATTTTTATGAACAAAAGAGATTTGAGAAAATTGTCTTAAATACTAGGAGAAATCTCACACATCTATCACAAATTTCGAAAACCCAGAATAAATACTAAAAAGGTAGAAAACATCTGAAATGGCTACAGTAGTATATTTTTCAGATACATTAGGAAATAATACGATGATCTTTATATTCATTTTCTTCTCAACACATAGACACTCATTACACTGGACCTTCGTGGGGAGCCATTCGGCGTTGCTGGTATAGAACATGTTCCACATACCTTACAATATAAGATGGTTATTTTCATTCTATTTTTTTTTCTCATATTCCTCTTCACATGCTTATATAGACTGTTCGGGGTGAAACATACTTTGAACCCGAAAGAATCGGTGCAGTTGGTGCACAACATATTGCTAATGCTCTACGAAATGACACAGTAATTCTTAACCTAGTTTTATTTCTCTTATATTAATTTTGTACTATTAATATAGGCTATCATCACATTGATCCTTGAATGGAATAAAATCGGACCGGATGGTGCACAACATCTTGCTAATGCTTTGAAAAATAATCAGGTTATCCTCATTTTATTTACATCTGATATGTTTTCATTTTCTTGTCCACATATTAGACACTTATGACATTGAATCTTCAAGGTAATAAAATCAAAGATGTTGGTGCACGACATCTTGCTCATAGCTTACAAAATAATGAGGTTATTTTCATTCTGTTTTTATTTCTCTCATATTACTCTTCTTTTACACATATTAGGCACTCACCATGTTGGATCTTGGTGGTAATGAAATTGGTGATATCGGTGCACAACATCTTGCTGATGTCTTGCGAAATAATACGGTAATTCTCATCCTATTTTCATGTTACTTTCATTCCTCGTCTTCTCTATTCATTAGACACTTACCACGTTGAAACTTCGAGCTAATGAAATCGGGAATGATGGTGTACAACATCTCGCTAATGCTTTACAGAATAATTCAGTAATTATCATCTGATGTTCATCTCTGCTACAGCCATTTTCTTTTCTGTATGTAGACACTCACTACGTTGGACCTTGAATACAACGAAGTTAGAGATATTGGGGCTCAATATGTTGCTGATATTTTACGAAATAATGTAGTGATCTTCATTGTATCTTATTTGCTGATTTTAATTTTATTGTCTGCACATTAGACACTCACCACATTGAATCTTACATTTAATTCAATGGGAGATGCTGATATAGAACTTCTCGCGGCCGGTTTAAGAAATAATTCGGTGATTTTTATTCTATTTTTACTTCTCTCTCATATGAAGCCGTTTCTTTATATATAGACACTCAACAGATTGTCTCTTAGCCATAACAAAATTGGCGACATTGGAGCACAACATCTAAGCGACGTCTTACGAAATAATTCAGTAATTGTCATTTTCTTTTCATTTTTCTCATATTCATGTTGTTCAATACACATTAGACACTGATCACATTGAAACTCGGATGCAATGAAATCGGAGATGTTGGAGCACAATATCTAGGTGATGTATTAAGAAATAATGCGGTGATTCTAATCATATTTTCATCTTTCTCATATTTAACTTTGTCTCTACTCATTAGACACTCACAATATTGGAACTTGGGCACAATCGATTTGGAAGTGTTGGAGCACAACGTCTCGCTGATGGCTTACGAAATAATAGAGTATAATTCTCATCCAATTTACATCTATTATATTGATCTTTTTCTCGAAATTTAGGCATTGACCACATTGGATCTTCAACATAATCAAATAGGATATATTGGAGGACAACATTTGGGGGATGCTTTACAAAAAAATTCAGTAAGTTTCGTCGTATTTTCATCTTTTTCATATTGATCTTCTTCTTTTTACCTCTAGACACTTGAGACACTTAAACTTCGATGCAATGAAATCGAAGATGCTGGTGCACAGCGTCTTGCTGATGGATTACGAAATAATACAGTAATTTTCATTCGATTTTCATCTCTCTCATATTCATCTGGTTTATTTTTCCATAAAGGCACTTATTATGATGGATCTTGATTACTGTCAAATTGGGATCGTTGGTGTACAAGCTTTTGTTGATTCATTAGAAAAAAACACGGTGATTCTCATTGTATCTATACATATCTCATAGTCATGTTCTCTTCTTTATATAGACACTGCACAAGTTGTGTCTCAGTCGAAATAAAATTACAGACAATGTTGCGCAACAAGTAGAACAACAGTGTGCTAGAATAACTTTTAAATTTTCATTTTAGTTTTTTCTTATTGCACTAATAAAAAAGTACGCGTCATCAAATAGGTTTCAATTGTTTATCAGTTATATTAACAACTAAAATATGCTATAAGATGCAGCGTGAAAAGCTCTATAATTTTTATGAGACCACTTTTTTCTGGTTGCAATTTTTGTTTTGAAAACGAACAATCGAACTTTGGTTTCTGAAAAAACTAATCGTATAGAATTTCTCTTTTTTTCAAAATAATTACAATAAACTTTAAAATGTAGATTGTAAAGTTGTACATGTTGCATCATCTGCTGTATTTTGTTTTTCTTTTGATAAAGCATATTACGTGATAAAATGATCGGATAACAAAAATATTATCTTTTTTCATGATCGATGTTTGATCACTCAAAATTTTGTCTATTTTAAGAATAAAATCTGCACTTGAAAATAAGCTGTCTTATGGGAATTGTAAAGCTCCTTACGCTACATCTTATGGCATACTTTTGTTCTTAATATAACTAATAGCGCGTTGGAGGAAATTTTTCAAGTTTGGGGAAATTCTTGAAAAATTATTGACTTTGGAATTTTTCTAATGTAAAAAAACAAGGAAATTTTTATTAGTTGAAAATATTATTTTATACGTAAATGATCTGACATGTTCATTAGGATAGAGTATAACGTTACTACATTTTCTTTATCTCTTTCATCATTGAATGTATTCACAGCTGTAGGTCGGTATGGATGTGTATTTCTGTTCATATATATATCTTTTTTGTGTTGATTATTATAATGTTTCGGAAAAAATACTTTAATTCAATGAGAAATAAACAGCTTTAAGATGATCTATTGCATAGTCGATCCTTGATGTAATTTGTAGAGAACGAGTAAATAAAAGTATTTGTTCTCTGTTGACATTCCTTTATTTTTGATTCGTACACCGCGTTCACGCCGTTTACAGTTCGAGTTCCGATTTATTAAGGTATCGTTCAGCCATTGTGGTGTCACGAGAATCGTAGACGGCGAATTTATACAGTCGCTGTTTACGATGGTCATAACAGCATCGTAAAGCATCGTATATGGTTGCTGTGAACGTTAAGTGTGAACATCTGCTGTTTTCCATCGTAATTTATTGGTATACGGCTGTTTATAGCCGATGATGATTGATCTGAGGTTTTTCGTTATTCGTGTTGATTGAAATCAAGTTCCATATCGTTTCATTAAAAGAAAGTATAGTTTTACATAATAGGTCACCTCGTTTATTTTTATGACACTCATCAATGAAAGAAAACACTTGACTATTTGGGGGGCTCCCTTTTCGTCCTCGCTTTTTTTTACGAACATCGGTCTTAGATGTCCGTAACGCCACCCAGTTGTTGTAAAAGTGTCCGGATGTCCGAAATGGAAAAACCGGAAGATCGAAATGAAAATACCGGATGTCCGGAGCAAAAATTGTCCGATGTTAGAAACGGTAAATTACAGGGTGT
>JAJEKB010021931.1:1204149-1283804 GCA_022393335.1 Macrotrachela quadricornifera | reverse complement strand
ACACCCTGTAATTTACCGTTTCTAACATCGGACAATTTTTGCTCCGGACATCGGTAACTCAAAATTATACTCCCGATCATCCGGTCATGGTACCGGATGTTCGGAAGAGTGAGGACGAAAAGGGATTCACCCGACTATTTGATGTATATTCAAAATTATGAATTCATTTTCACGAAATGCCAGTGTTTTATCCAGGTTTTCCGCTCCAACGAGGGGGAGGCTATCCAGTTGTCGGGAGGGCAAGCAAAAATGTTTTCAAGAAGAAATTATTTTGGGTAATCTCGAATTTCCAATGATGCTTTCCAAACAATTGTATTTTGTCACTTATATGAAAGTTGTTTATTTCATTTATCCAAAAAATTTGCACACAATATACAAAGAACCGTAACGAGCAATAGATGCAGCACTGGCCACGAATCTTTCTTTTGGAACCTTTACCACAGTTCCGAAACTCTTGGAACTATTTTTTTCTTCGCTTTAACAGGGTGAGAGTGATGAAGAGTGAGGATGAGAGCGAGGACGAAGGAGGAATTTTTACGCTGAGGGTGTCGCAGTAAGTAGGTCCGGAACTTGTATGGTAACTATTGAAAAGGTTCTAAAAGATAAGACCGTGACCAGTTCTCGCCCCCCCCCCCCTCGCTGGATAAAACACTGCGAAATGTTTTCCTTTTTCTGAAAATATTCCGTTCGATAACAAGCATACACAATCACTGTCTTTTGAGAACTAAAAAACTTATAAATCATGCATGTATCTGTGTTTTTCATTCAATATCTTATTCTCATCTCTAACACGTCATATTTCGATGTTAGCAAACAAACTTTGATGATTCTTTGTTTTGCGTTTGTTTGTTATCAGTTTATATTCATTATCACTATAAGGACACTTTTAAGAGTGAATCACAAGCAGAATAAAGTCCAACACTATATATAAATATGAGTATATTTCTTCTAGCCGGTAAAAACTGAGGTACATAAACATCAATGGCAAATCCAAACGAAAGATCACGTCGAAAACCTATGAAAATGGTCCAAAATTTTCGTTTACTTTGGTTGAATGAAAACAATGACGATTTCAACAATTCTATCACACAATTACAGCAAGTAAACAACTTAATTAATACATTCGATGATGTTGATGAATGTATTGATTTTGTTACTGACATGACAGAAGACATCGTGTTTATGATTGTCTCGGAAACATTATGCCGATCTGTTATGCCAATTCTTGACAATATCTGTCATATAAAATCTGTTTATATTTTCTCTAACAACCATACACAGCTTCAAAACTTTAACAATGAATGGTCTAAAATTAAGGGTGTATACATGGATATTACATCGATCTGCGCTGACCTTCAGATGGTTTCGGAGACGTGGGATCGTAATAAAATTTCAATTAACCTTATGAAACAAACTGACCGAATATTCGATGAAAAATTGAACACACTGGAATGCTCTTTTATGTATACGCAAATACTGAAAGAAATCTTACTTACCATTGATTTCACACAAGAGCATATTGATCAATTCTCAACGTATTATAAAGAGCAATACCTCAAGAACACTACTACCTTTCGTGATATTGAAACGTTTGAGACCGAATATTATAATAAATCACCGATTTACTGGTACACTTGCTACACTTTTCTGTACGATATTCTCAATAGAGCTTTACGTTTAATGGATATTAGTCTTATTGTTAAGTTAGGTTTCTTTCTTCGCGATCTTCATCAAAATATCGTTAAATTACATATTGAACAATTTGGTGAACAAAGTCATCTGAAACCATTTACTGTGTATCGTGGTCAAGGTTTGTCTCAGGCAGACTTCGAGCAGTTGAAAAACACACCAGGCTGCTTGTTGTCATTCAATAACTTTTTATCAACAAGTTATGATCGACTAGTATCCGATACTTATGCTATAAGTAATGCAGATAATCCTGATCATATAGGTGTTCTTTTCCAAATATCTGTTGATCCATCAATAGCTAAAACATCTTACGCTAATATTACAAATGAGAGCAATTTTCAACAAGAAAAAGAGATTTTATTCTCAATGCATTCCGTCTTCCGTGTCGGACAAGTGAAACAAGTGGATGGCAATACACGACTTTGGGAAATAGATTTGATGCTCACAAGTGACACTGATCCACAATTATGTCACTTGACGAAACGGATTCACGAAGAAACATCAATAGGGGCTAAGGGATGGTTTCGTCTCGGTCAGTTACTTATTAAGTTGGCGCAGTTTGACAAAGCAGAAGAATTATATAATAACCTGTTAGAACAAACTACTGATCAGGATGAAAAATCATTTTTACTTCATCAGCTTGGAATAATTAATTGTGACCAAACAAACTATAAAAAAGCTCTCGATTATTATAAAAAAGCGTTTGATATTCGAGAAAAAAAACTTCGAGCAAGTCATCCTGACCGAGCGACTTGGTACAACAATATTGGAAGTGCATATGCTTATATGAATGACTACTCTCAAGCACTTGAATATTATGAAAAAGCATGCAAAACCTACGAAAAATCTCTTCCTGCAAATTATTCGAATTTAGCTACTACTTACAACAATATGGGTCTTGCATATAAAAATATGGATGAGTTCTCCAAAGCGCTTACATATTATGAAAGATCGCTTCAAATAAAACTGAAAACCGTTCCAAAAAATCATCCCGATGTGGCTGCTTCTTTCAACAATATCGGTAATGTTTATGAAGATAAGTGCGAATACTCCACAGCACTTGAATATCATAAAAAAGCACTTGAAATCTTTGAGAAAATTCTTCCTAAAAATCATAGTTATTTGATTATCTCTTATAATATTGTCGGTAGTATTTATCACAAAATGGAAAAGTACCCCAGAGCACTTGAATATTATAAGAAAGCGATTGAAATCTTTGAGAAAATTCTTCCTAAAAATCATCCTTATTTGGCTGTCTCTTATCAAAATGTCGGTACTATTTATGACGACATGGAAAAGTATCCCAAAGCACTTGAATATCATAAGAAAGCGCTTCAAATCTTTGAAAAAAATTTTTCTGAAAATAATCCTTCTTGGGCTACGTTTTACAATAACATCGGTAAAGTTTATTACAAGATTGAACAGTATTCGAGAGCACTTGAATATTTTATAAAGGCTCTTGAAAATGCGAAGAGAACACTTCCTGCAACTCATTCTGACTTAGCCATATCTTACAACAATGTCGGACAAGTTTATATGGATATGAACGAATATGAAAAAGCCCTTGAATATTATGAGCATGCTTTAGTTATTGAACAATGTTCATTACCTTCTACTGATCCAAGTATCAAAGTTATAAAAGAAACTATTGAATTTCTCAAAGAGAAATTATAACAGATGTTTTTTTAATGTCATTGTCCAAATAAAGTATCCGTGAAAATGAAGAATATTGATGTGATCGTAGAAAAACATGCACGAGTAAAGGGAAAACTTTATTTCTCTTCTTTATTCAATACTGAGGTCGAAAAATCTAATTATCAGATGAAGGTCAGATTCTGATATAGCCATCTCAAATATTTCTTCAGATTCTTACATGATCAGATCAAACCGTATAAAAAACAACGGGTGTCGCTTTATAATTCAGTAGAGAAAAAATAATTTGTTACAGAAAGATTTCTTGGTAATTTTTCAACAGAACATACACATCTTTACTATCTCGTATTGTTTGCATTATTGTCTAATATGCGACAGAATCACTGTTGGAGTTAAAACTATTTTTCACAAAGTTGATAGTTGAGAAAATCGGCAAAAAGTTAAAACAATTATAACTCGAGTTATAACTATTAGCGATGACGAGTGTCCTCGCTACTGTTTCTCTTTCTCCTTTGCATTCACATAGTGTTTTGTGCTTCTTCATTTCATGTTCTGTTTTTCGAGAAAGAATGTTATCTTTGATACCATTCTTTCTCTAGTTCTCTTTCTTATATGTGTATGTAGTCTGCTTTTATATTCATTCGTTTCTTTATACGTTTTGACATATATTCATCGATGAGTGTACTCTATCTTTCCCGCTTGCAGACAGAGCTTAGTTAGAGAGAGACCTCACAATGACTATCAACTGTGGTTAAAACTAGCGAATTTTTTTGAATATTAATCTGAAAAATTTTTTTAGTTATGTGAAAAATGGCTTAGCGACGTCCTTCTGTATTTTTTTGTTTACTTCAGATCTGAAATAATTTTGTTTGAAATGATTTGTTCCGAAAGCGATTAAGAAAATAATCTAGCAATTATAGAATTCTTGGAGCTTTCCAGGTCGAAGCGTACAGACCGGATCCGGCTGGAATTCATAGGAAATCACCGAATCAGGGAAGCAGTATTTCGGGCCCAAACTTGCCGTATAGGTCCGGTTCTATAGTCACCATTTTTCGTACTGTTCCCGCTGTTTCCTATACTCGGAAATGATACTCATATATATATATACCAACCATATCTGGCAGTTCTAAGCTAACAATAGGAATCTCAAGCTTTGCATTGAGCCATATGATCTTTTGAGTATTAAAGCAATCTTTTATTACAATGGTGTTTCCTTTTTTGCATTTTCTTACGAATCGTTGTTATTAAAAGTTTAATCAAAAGTCAATGTCCAACAATAACATCAGAAATTGAAAATATATCGTAAATTGATCAAAATTTTGTGACTTAAATCAATTAGGATCTCTTTTAATTAGAAAGTTATCAAAACAATCCATTTTACAACAGTATATGATTAGGAAATCTATGTCAATTATTTCACTACACCAATACAACATCTTTCCAGCTATCAGTTTTTGATCCGCTTCACAATGATCTACCGAAAGACCCATAAAAAACAACCTAAATTTCAGCACAACTAATGAAGCAAATTATGAGACTGTACGAAGGCCTTCATCTATGCAAAAAAACATTCATATAACCTACGCATCTCAAACATTGATGACTGCTGAAAAGAAATTTGATTTTCTCTTACAAATCAGCTAAAACAAAGGGTGCGATAATATACTATCTTGTACAACTGATGTTAACGAAAAAAAATGTCGCGAAAATATCCTTTGCACTTTACAAATGTTTCATTGACACTATAGTTTAACTATCCACTCCACATTTTGTTTTGAACATGACAGAATATATAAGAGAGCCCGCTTGAAGTATTTCACATACATATTGTAATATTCTTTTTCGTATGAAAAATACTTCAGGTAGGATTTTTTTAGTCATTTTGATAAGATGAAAAGTCGTTTTGAGTCTTTTGTGAACTTATGAGGGAACCGATGCAACTGGTTAATCGATATTTTAATAAAATATAGTGGACCTAGGGTTATTCACTACACTGATTCCGAATATCACCATGGTTTTTCTCCATAGGCCTCCAGAGATCCGATTTTTGGAAAAACAGTTTCCTATGGGAAAAAATTTTTTTTTCTAATTGATTTTTTTATACTCCCAGGTGATAAAGCATGTCGAGTAAGCT
Source organism: Macrotrachela quadricornifera (assembly GCA_022393335.1). Taxonomy (NCBI): domain Eukaryota; kingdom Metazoa; phylum Rotifera; class Eurotatoria; order Philodinida; family Philodinidae; genus Macrotrachela; species Macrotrachela quadricornifera. Next base: position 1,278,328 of record JAJEKB010021931.1, on the reverse strand, counting down.
ACCAAAACCTTTTTTTTATCCATTTAAACGAGCTTTTTAACGACATACCGGAATAGAAAACTTGTTAATATTATGAACATTTTTAAACAGATATGTATTAACAAGGTTAACGGAGTTGATTTTGTTTTTATTTATCTAAATCTTCCTATGAAAATGGTACTTAACGAAAAAATGATCAAAACACAGCCTTTTCGAACAATTGATGAAGGCTGTTTCAATACATTGTTTCTCTTGACTTTGTTCGATGGAAGCAACTGGAGGACAGCAAACTTGAAGAACATTTTGAAAAGAAGATAGATTGACACTTGTATATCCACTGCAAAACCACGAATATGGTATCATGTCTTTGAGCACACGAGACGAAAGTTGATTATGAACAAGAGATATTAATTTAATGATGTTGTTTCTTTCCTATAGATTAATATCAATTTGTTCAATTCCAATATGGTGATACATCCGTTTGATGAAGTTTTTCATCTGGCGATTGAAGTACTTATCTAACGGTTGTATATTACATGTTGTGTTTTTGGAATCATAATTCTTTGAATTGATTTTGATTTTATATCTTGATAAAGCTCTGGATCATTTTGTCCTGGATAGGAATCAGATAAAAGTAAGCATTCTTTATCAACAGATGGACCCAAGCATTTCTCGCACCAGTATCGAATTAATGATGATGTTAATTTGCCAGAAGTTGAGCATGTAATAACTACATTACTAGGCTGAAATAAACGCTTCTTAACTGTCTCTCCCATTATCCATCTGGTTCTTGTAGACATAAATATATTGGGCCAACTAATCGTCCATCTAATGAAATTGTTGGTTGCACTGTATAGGAATGTGTTGTTGCATTTTTGGATTTAGCTACACCGAAAGTTTTTCGTTCTCCTTTATAGAAAAGTGTTCTTTTTGAATACTGTTCTTTCTCAATTCCAACTTGATCGGTGTTTAGTGTTTTTGATTCTTTATATTTTGGAGACAGCTTGTTGAATAATTTTATGAAATCTTCTTCGGATTTAAGAATTTCATCGGCATTTAAGATTTCTCATTTAGTAATGATATTTGTTATTTTACGAGAACATATATTATGTCGCGTTTTGAAACTGCGAATCCAAAATTCAGATGCTTGAAAATCATTAAAACCAACTTCTCTTGAAATTTTTACAGCCCACCGTTGAAGGTCAATATCATGGACTGGAAGATACTGTTCGCATGCTTCAACTAATTTTTGGCAAACACAGTTGTCTATTTCTTGCAATTTTTGTCGTCTCGTTCCATTGTTTTCTAAATATATTTTAAATCTACTAATATAATTTTGATTTGGTAGAGTTTGAAATCGATGTTTAACAGATTTCCAAGTTCGATGACGTTGTTCTAATTTGTTTTCTTCATAAGCGTAATCGACCACGCGTCGCATAAAGTCAAGAGAAAAGTTTGATAATTCATGATGTTCTTTCTTTAGATCGTCTTCTACTTTATATTCACTTCCACTTTCCGATTCATTAGATGATGATTCTTCCTCTTCTTCTTCTTCATTTTTATGATGGTCATTGCTATATAGTTTATAATTAAAATCTAATGTTGCCTCTCCTTCATATTCAAATCGTTTAAGATTACATATTGAGATAATTACTTCAGCTAGATGTTCAGCAACTTCACGTTCTTCTTGTGAAGGTTTATTTAATGAATCATCATTCAAGTCGACATTCATAATAGTGGATAAACAATAAATAATTTTGCCTGAATTCATTTTTCGAACAGACTCAATGAATTTAGAATATGAGAAATATTTGAAAAGTTTTGATTTTTTCTAATTACTCTATAGATCAATTTTAACTTTGAAAGTTAGTACAGATTAGCAGATTATACAAACCAATTATAGATGTTTTTAAAATTCCATTTTACATGTTCTAGGCCATTAGATGGCACACATAGTCATCAGTTTCATTTCTGTTATCTTATTTTTTCTTTTCTTTTATATATATGTTGGGGACAAAATTAAAATCGAACAAGAAAAGCGTTTATTTGGAAGTATTCAGATCTGCACAGAATAACTAATGTTTTCATTTGAAAACATTGATTTTATTTAATGAAATAGTGAACAGTGCATGATAAATTTACTCAATCCATATTTTTACAAGGTCCAAGTTTAGAGTGACATTTCGTTGAACAAAAAACATTTGCCTTTTTACATGGACATTGTTTAGTAAAACATTTTTCTTTGCAATCACACGTCCAACCACTAATGAATCCACGAACATAGAGCTTGCATGCTTCGATGATGGTGATATCTTATAAGTCTGCAGTATTAAGTTGTTTCAGCTCGTCTGGGAATGCCGATTTTAAATCCACAAAATGCTCTATTGCAAAATTATCTCGCAAACACCCATATTGGCTGCCAATTTAAACATAACCATTCCGTCTTTGTCAACCTTTTCAACAATTAAGCATGACAAATATTTGGGATCGGTGTTTGTTCTATCAGCAGTATGAATTGGAACTCCGACACAATCATTTAGATTAAATTTCTCGGTCAAATAAGTAGCAGTATCTTGATATTTTTTTGTTTCTTATTTGTCGTATTTAAATAATTCTTTGTTGCAATTTTACGTACAAGATCATGTCTTGAAGGTGATTTTATTGGTGATGAGATGTCATTCAATGACATTGAGACAACATCATCAGACAATTCTTGATCAATTTGAACCACAACATTATTGACAACATCACCAGCATCGATTGTATCAAATTGTTCATTGTTTCGTCATTTGCTTCATCAACTTGTGTAGGTAGATCTTCTTCATCCTGAATCCCATTCTGTCTGATGAGTTTCCAAAAATTTGAATCTGAACGAGGTGGTTGCCCAAACATTACTGCATATGGAGATGTTTTGGTCACACTTGATACTCTTGTGTTAATATGATACACAACTGGCAATAAACCATCTGACCAATGCGACGTATTATTTGTTGACAACCATTTAGCAAGCACATTACATAATATACCATTCGCTCGTTCAATGCATCCCTGACTTTGGGGATGACGTGGTCGACCTCTCACAAAAGCCATATCCGGAAATAGTTCTTGCAACTCAGTTAACACATTGGCCACGAATTCCCGCCCATTATCGCTGTGGAGCAATCGTGGTGGTCCGAAAGTAAAAAGCAGCACACGTAGTTTCATTGCAACATCATTAGCCGATTTGTTTTCCAAAGGGAAAGCCCAAGAAAACTTACTGTAACGATCAATACAGTTTAAAATCTAATTATATACGATATCTGGAGCAGTTGTATCTGGTCTGGTTCTCATGTCTATCAGGTCAATTTGCTAGCGTGTCATTACTCCCAGTGATATTATAGGTTTTGAAATCACATGTTATTTGACTGGCTTTCTGGTCTGACACGGTATGCATTGTTTTAAAAAGATTTCAACACAAAATCGTGGTATCCATGAATAATGAGCATTTAATTCGAACATTGTTTTATGACGACCGTCATGTGATACAGCAGCATGTGCTTCACTTATTGTTTTGTAATATACTTCATAAATACAAATTGGCTGCATAGATTTAACACAGCAATCGACATCGACACCAGCAATTTTCATAACGATGAATTTTTTCTTCACCCAATAAGTGAAATTTGAAGAAAATTGGTCGCCAGACTTACCTTTTGGTAACGATAAATATGTAATGATATCGTTGTAAACATTTTGTTTTATTACACATTTTTTCCGAAATTTTTTACTTAATGAGTTAATATATTTTTCCACTTCTTCATAAAAAGCCGTCTCACCATTACTTGCTTCGACAATTGTTGTATTTGATTCCGCCATTTCTCTTTCGATAATGTGAACGCGTACTCCTATTGTTAGTCTTATTGATGATTGAAGATCTTCTTTTTCGAAGTTTAATATTTAATTAACTGATTTATTTAGTAAATAAACGCAAGTATTTATACTACTTAGATGCGAAGCGAATATGGACTATCCCATGAAATAGAATATCATACTTGGAAGAATTCAATAGATGATATATACAGTTGGAAAATACATGACTCATCACATTAAAATAAAAAGACAGTAGAGGGAGAAAACTAAGAGAAAATACTAGGGAAAATACCTGACAGAACGAAAGAAAGAGAATGAACATATATGGATAATTCCCTGAATACAATTTAACGCTTTCTTCTTCGATTTTAATTCTGTCCCCAACATATATATAACTCTTTTCATTCACTTCTAATAGTAGAAAATAGTATTCTCCCGTTAAAAAGCTCGTTTAAATGGATAAAAATAGGTTTTGGTAGCTTACTCGACATGCTTTATCACCCGGGAGTATAAAAAAATCAATTAGAAAAAAAACTTTTTTCCCATCGGAAACTGTTTTTCCAAAAATCGGATCTCTGGAGACCTATGCAGAAAAACCATGGTGATATTCGGAATCAGTGTAGTGAATAACCCTAGGTCCACTATATTTTATTAAAATATCGACTAACGAGTTGCATCGGTTCCCTTGATAGATAATTGATGATAATCAAATGCATCGTGGATTTAATGCATACAACAAGCCTTCAGAGCTTTCTTTTTCAATTTCAATTTTCGCTCCTCATTTCCCCTCTCCCTTTATCTTCATGTTCGTTATTTTTTTTGCTCTATATGAGATTTATTCCTTTTCCTTGTTTCGCAATGTGTGTTTATAATTTTTTTTTAATTTTTAATTGTTTAATGCAAAATTCTGATGAGTATTTAATTTTTAAACTAATTAACATGAAGCGCGTTGAAGAATTAAACCGTATGTTTTTTGGTTTATCTACAAACACATTACTTCGACAACATTTATTTTTATAAAAAGATTGATTGTTGAAAAGTTAGAATGGAGATTAGTAGACGGAACTTTTTTTTTCGTCAAAAAATAGGGACAGTTATATAAGACATTTATTTAACATCCATTTTGTTTCTTTACAATTCGAAAAAAATGAGATAAACAATAAATCTTGTTATTTAAAGTTTCGATGCGATAGATTCACGACAACATATTAGTCAATTGATCTCTGTCGATGCTTTTTCTTCTTTGATGGGAATAATCAATATGCATTGTTTTTCTTTGTTCGTTGCTTGCTGTGAAGAGATTGAATCTTCACCTTTTGCTTGTTCTAATCCATTATTATTAATGAGTTCCTCATGTGTATCGTCAAATGAATGACTAGATAGAGGTATCAAAATGAATTGAAGTGTATTCAATGTATTAGATGACAACTAAATAGAATAAAAAAAAGGTACTCTAATATTAAATATAAGTGTAAAGAACTATGGATCTCAAGGTTCCGACTATTATAAATATGTGAAGTGCATATTTCAGCACATTTCTTATAATGAAATGACTTTTCTATGTATCTTACATATGGTTCATTTGTTGGTAAAATCTTTTCATTTAACGGGATAAGAGTGCATGCTTGTTTATCATTCGCAGAAACATAATGGAACGTTTGTTTTTGTCGTGATCTTTCTCTACCAAAGCATTTATAAAATTTCCAAAATATTCCACATCCACAACTGAACAACATGAATATAATTCCAAGAATTGTTTTTAGTGGACTCGATGATGATTCACTTGAAGAATTGCTGGAAGAACCTACATTCGAAATGGAAGGAAGATTTCATTTATGTTTATAAAATATTTTTATACTTATTCGTATTCGTCCGCGACCCTTTGCATCAATGCACAAAATGAGAAATACAAGAACCATTAAAGTGAGTATTAAAACTTTCGATACCATTTTAATCCTTTGAATTTATTCTTTTTCTATAATTTCAAGAGAAAACTTACAATGTAGATAACCGACAAATATTGTAAAAGGTATATTGGCATTACTAAAATAGAACCCGTTCTATGCAGTAACAAGAGGTTAGATATTAGATAGCAGAGAAAAAAACACTGGAAGACATGCATGTTGATAGAATAGATATTAAAAATGATGTTAATACAGCTTATGTAAGTTCTGGCATACGTACTGTATAAGTAGGCAGTGATGGTATTTATATTATTCATTTACATATGACTATCTTATATAGTATTGAAGTAGTATGAATAAGCACGTTCGATATTTTTTACTTTTGACGACTTTCATTTCTGTGGAATTTATACATACCTAAAAAAACAGTAACATACTCACAGAAAAGAAAGGAATGAAACAACGTGTTTCATAGGTTTTTTGTTATAATATCAGTCTTATATCCATATGCTACTTTATACAAGATTCCTGGAGATTGGGAACCATGGAAACCAAAGTCAATTTCTCAGATTGTAATGAAAACGAAGATGAGATGAACGTGTAGGTGTTGAGCAAGAGATATTGATAAGGGAATGTATCCAGATACCACGACTAATAACGATTTATTTAAGAATGATTTCAACAGAGGAATGATAACTGTATAATTAAATGTTCACACATGTGACTTATACAAAGTAATGAACAGACAATCAAATAATAACAAGAATAACACCTTTGATGTGTTTGTCTCTTGACACTACTCGTTCTACTCTTCGCGGCTAGATGATTTCAATTGTGAATCGATCGTAGGATCAACCTACAACTGAACTCTTCTTTTACAAGATGCATTGTGTATATAGAGTGGAGGAAAAAGTTTAGCACATTTTATGTTTTTGACTTTCTTCTTTTGTTACTATGTTTCAAGGGCATTCGAAAAATGATATGAGTTGTCCTAAGTGTTCTCTATATGCACTATGAATTTCATTCATTTTGGGTCAGATGCGTGCGTACAGGATAAAAAACACTTTTTGCTCAGCGAAAAGAAGTTTAGCACATTTTTCAATCTTTTCATTTTATCCTACTAATAAAAAATAATAAATAACCCTCGACTCAATGATTGACACTAACTAGACCTGCTAATTAATCTTCCTGGAAAAGTTTGTTGTAGGTTGAGATACTTTTTATTTAATTATTTTATACAAGTGGAATAATAATGATATAATCAACTAGATGATAGAAAAGAGAACGTATTTATGTACTTATGAATTACACTTAGAAGATTCATATCAATCAAACGAGCATATGAAAAAAAATCGGTAATACTTCCATTGACAACTATTTTATAGAATACCTGAGCTCATTAGTTCCACCAGAAATGTCTTTGTCATCATTCATTGAATATAGCTCGCTGCCAGTCGTCGGCGTCCCTATGGCCCACCACTTTTGACTGCTTGCATTTCTCAATCGTATAGACCTAGGTTAATCAATAGTGCTCATCCTACGGATTCATTGATCCTTTTCTGAAAGAGAATTTGGTATCATTATTATTCGAAATAATTTCGATTTTCATTTTACTGTATCTCATAGTTCTTGATCACAAGAAAGCTAGGAAACAAACATCCAGTTTTTAATCCTTTCACGCCGGGATTAATTTTAATGATAGGCTTGTCTGTATCTAATGCCAAAATAGCTCTTAATACAGTTTCTAAACACTTTGCACATCTAGAAGTTAAAGTAGCCTTTTCCTTTGTAGAAAGTCCCGGCAATCAAGGTCGTCACCTTTGATAATAGAATTTTTAGTAGAAGTGCTTCAATGAACAGATCGAGAAAGAAGAATGAATTTGATTGAATATAGCAGGAGAGAAAGAGAGAACAAAACAATTTCATCCGCGTCAAGAGAATGAAAGAAAATGGATAGTATATACACGTACAATCGTGCCATACTATGTTCTTCAGAGTTAAAAAAACTTATTTTTTATCAAGATTTTTAAATAGGCGAGGGGAGACGTTAAAATTTTTGAATAAAAGTTGTGCCTTTATCGTAAAGCTTCCATTGCATTAGTCTCTCTGTGCTTACAATAGATAGTACTCCATAGATACTATTATTAAATTGCAGTTCGAGTAAAATTTGATATCCATATTTAGCAAAAATATCACCATCTCATATATGAAACATCCGGCGCGAAAGAGTTAGCCTTATCCCTTTATCCATTCTCTAATCTACCCCTTAGTCTATCTTCCTAAATCTACGTATATCCCCTTAATCTATCTTCTCAATATAATTCCTGAACTTAACCACTTTACCTCTCCTCTTAGTCTAATTTCTTAATATAACTCATTAATTTATCCCGTTAATCTCTGACTCATTCTGCCTTCCTAAATCTATGTACATCCCCTCAACCTAATCCGTTAGTCTCTTCGCTTAACCTAACCTATTAATCTATTCCTCAATGTGCCATCCTAAATTTATGTGTAAGTTCACAATTTATTCGCTTGACCGAATCCTTAGTCCTGTACCTTAATCTATCGCTTTAATTTATGTCTATCCGCTTAGTTCTTCTCCTTATTTGAATCCTGTAATCTGTCTGTTAATAGGCATGCGCTGAATTTGAGAATAAATCTAGAACTTCTGGTTCGGTAGCTCCAGAGTTCGGTTATTCTCGGGACCTGAATCGTAAGAGTGGATGTGGGGACATAACAATACCATTATCGTTAATACCAATACTAATACGGAATTGAGGTATTGATATTAAATGGTATCGGTATAGATCAGTATTAGTTTTAATATTGATATATAGGGCGAGGGACTGATAGTTCCGCAGCTTATCCTCAACATTTTTAAAAACCGGAAACGGATTCGAATTCTTCGATCTCGAAAATCGTTGATCAAACTTTATAAAATATCGTTATTATTGCAGGATATCTTTTGCATAAAGAAAATCTCGAATCCATAAAATTTTCCTTATTCTATGGCATAACTATTGTAACTTTAACTATTAAATTAAAATTAAAGTGTCACCATTAGTCTGCCCTAATTCATTTTTGATTGTAGGCAGTGTAAAAAGCCTGAACTATTTAGCTCTTGTTGTTTTACAGTTATTCAAAAAATGCCTGCTACTACTCAGCAGTGGGATGAACATTAACTATCCCTCTGTCTATCTACTTATTTAGCTTACCAACTAACTATTATCCATTTCAAAAGTAATTCTTTGATGGAAAGAGCAATCGATCTGCGGTTTTTGCTATTCGAAAGAGGAGATGAAACTGCATCAATCTGTATAGATCAGAATTTTTTGAACAGGATTTTTGAAAGTTTCATACAGATTTTTCAAAAAAAACGGTGCTGCTTTTAGGTTGAAAAGACGCACTTTTCCTCAAATAATACGAAAAAAAGTCAGTTTTTTTGCAAAAAAACCGGTGATGAAAACGCATTAAAATATCTATAACTCACGATTGGTTGGAACACTATCGACACCGAACTTGTACAGTTTATAGAGCTTCTGTTGGGTGTTCTGATACACTTCTTAAAATGAAGTTTGCAAAATTTTCATACGGCTTAATATTTTGTTTTCGACAAAGTTGACTGAAAATCATAGGAAGCCGCCTCAAAAAAATCTGATCTATACAGATCGATCGCTCTTTTCGTTGAAGACTTATTCAAAAAAAAAACCATCCTTCTTCTATTTTGAAATGGACAATAGATGTATACTTACCTAGTTCGCTGTCCCACTACTTATCTAAATGTGTCGTTCGCTAACTATCTGTCTATCCATTTCACTATACACTTATCTAAGTATTCAATTGGAAAACGTAACTTTTATCCGAAGATATCATGCTGAAAACAAATTGGTAGAAATGGCGAATGTATTGGTGTCACAGTATAAAAATGTCTTCAATTGAAATATATGAAAATGAGTATACGAGCAGGTAACAATATTTCTGTTTTAGACATTCTTATTTTCGATATTTTTATTTGTCATACTAATTTGGTAAATTTATCTAAATAGCTATCTGCTAATCCATCTATCTATCTGTCGATTTGACTATATTTTTAACTAATTATATAATCATCCGTGTATCTGCCTATCGATCTGTTGATCATAGTGAAAATACAATGCGTTTAAAAAAACATTCTGTAAGATTAAAAATAGAAATGCACGATGCAGCACACATCGAATGCAAAGTGTAAATAGCTCGAGTAATAAAAACGGAATAAAAGAATCATACAAAAGGAAAAAAATGAAGTGACACGAGGATAGCAACATATGTTATATGAAAACAAGCAACATAAGTCATATAACCAGACAAGGGAAAAAATTATCTTGTTGAATGTCTATACAGACTTTTACTTCAGCTAAAAAAAAGGAGATTTTTCGGTGCAAAAGAAAGAAAGAGTTTTTTTAACAAAAGATAGAAGAATAATGAAATTCAATTTTTTGGCAGGAAAGTAAGGCAATAAGATCCATAGAAGAAAACAATGTAAAACTATAGTTTATAAGCAACTACGCTGTAATTTTTTTAGTGTTTTGTTAGCCTGTCTATAGGGTTAAGAGAGAGAGGACGGGAGCGAGAGTATGTGTTCATATCGGGGACTTTATTTTCGAAGAAAAAGTTCATTTAAAACAACAAAATGAATCCTCATCCACAAACGAGAAAAAAAAGAAGGAAAATAATGTGATATATCATCACATTTTTGGCACAACTAGAGGTGTAAGCTGAAGGGTTGAACGGCGACGGCGGATAAAACTTTCCAATTTTTTCGGATCGGCGGCGATTGATGTTTTGAATTAGTAATCTCTTTGGCGGCGGCGGCTACATTTAAAATTGAAGTGTTTTCTTTGAGAAAAATAGATTTCTATTTATTTCAAGCCCTATTCATGACTTTCTCAAGAAAACACACATTATATAACTAAATTTACGATTATAACGCGTTATGTATTTTTATGCCAATAAAAAGGGTTATATTCAAATGGCACATATTTAAGTGCTAAGTAAAAAAATATAAATGCTAAGTAAAAAATTCTATTTTTGCTAAGTAATATAGTGAATAAAAATCTAAGTAAAAAAATCTTTTCTGCTAAGTAATTTATATAAATTCTCAGTAAAAACATTTAGTTTTCTAAGTAAAATATTGAAAAATGCTAAGTAAATAAATAGTTTTTGCGAAGTAAAAAACTAATTTTTGCTAAGTAATAAATACAGAATATATAAGTAAAAAAATTGATTGAACAGTTAATCGATTGGCAATGCTTTGGTTGCTTTTCGTGGTCGTCCTCTTTTTCTTTTTTCCCCCAACGGTACGTCCTTTGCTGCTGGAGATGGTTTGCAAAACTTCAATCGAATTGACATGTCAACTATATGTTTGCAAATATACACCCTAATACTACGTCGAGTTATTGTCTTGTTTTGAATATTATGGTGATCTATTTCCATCTCGTCGTCAGATTCTGATGAGGTTTCATATTGTTGTGTCTCCACAAAAGCTGCCATTGTTTGTAGATTTGAAGTAAATGTCGAGCACAAATTGTGTATATGTGTATAAAACTTGTGTCAGATGAATGACTTCAGATAGTTGGTTGAATAAGAGTGAATAGCAGTATATTTATATCACACATGATTTATTCATAAAAATTACAGGCTATATATAGGGGAGTGGACCGTATAATCTTGGAAAATATCCATCGGGTGATTGAGGTGAAACCACTGGAATAAATCTCAACAAACACAATATACATATGAAAAGATGACAAATAGAGAATAGAAGGAAAAAACCAAGCATATATGATGGACAGGAACGAAAGAATCAAAGTATATGTGATGTGTGTAAAAAGAAACGAACACAAGAGAACGAATGAAAAATAACGACTTGTCTGTCATTTGTATTTACTTAGCAAATTTATGTTTTTTACTTCTAAAATATTTTTTTTACTTGCTAAAATGTATTTTTTACCGACAATTCCATAAATTTACCTAGCAATTAAAATTTTAACTTATATATTAATTAATAAACTTAGAAAAAAATTAATTACTGAGAATTATTTTTTTAACTGAGCATTCAACTTATTTACGGAGTATATACAAATTTTACTTAGCAGAAATCAACTTAGCGTTTATATATTTTTACTTAGCACTTAAATATGTGCCTATTCAAATTATCAATTTTTTTTGTCAAGTGACATGTCGATATACAAATAAAAAGGACGAATCCTATAATTAGTATAGACCAACAAACTGATAATTGCATCGATAAGTAATATTCACAATTAAAAAACATAGATTACAGTCCATGAATATTAAAAATATATCCTTCGATTCCTTTTATTTGTATTACTATACGTTTTTATCTATTGACGTACTATATATAGGAAGAAAACACAGAACGCACTGCATCTTGTGGCATACTTACGTTAAACATCAAATGCAATTTAAAATGTAAAAAATGTATTGGAAAAAGAAAGTGTCATCTGTTTTTTTCCAGACTTTTGTATGGTGTAGCAATTTTGAATTCGCATTTATGTAAGCATAAGTGAGTGAGAAAACGTTGATTTTTTTCCAAAAGGTGCACTGTGAAAACGATTTTTCTTATACTCAAAACGAGTAGTTTATACTTTAGTACCAATTCCGATGAGAGTAAAAATTTTGGAAGACATTTTTGTCTTGCGTGTACTTCAACCTAGAAAAATGATGAAGTATCGAATTGTCTTTTAAAAGAAGTGCCATCGAAAGTTCTATATTAAATCAAAAAGTCTTCGGAATATTTTCAAAAATAATAGGAAGCGACACCGTTATGTAAATTGTTCATTTTGAGTATGAAAAAAACCATCAGAAGGATAAAACGAAATTTGATCATACAGCTCTTGTAGTGCTTTTCATGACCTATTTTTTGAAAAAAAATGTGTTGTTTTATCATTTATTTAAGCCGAGATATATGCGAAATAAAAATATGCTACAACATTATGAAGATTCTGTATATGGAAAAAAATGTGTTTCTTTTTCTTTTAACACATTTTATACTTTAAGCTGTCCTCGATATTCCATATAAATATACTAAAAGATGCGATGCGTTCTGAGCTTTCTCCCTGTATATAATAAATTAATATGTAAAAATATGCAATAATAAAAGACAAAAAAATGGAAGGGTATATTTTCAATTTTCGTGGAGTGTAATAACTTACGAGGAATATTGATGATTGAAATAGTGCTGGTAGTATTTATAGATGTTAATGTTTTTATATTAAAAACAAAAACATTTTTTCTTACGCATTTATAAACAACATATATGGCTGATTAAAGATTCTACGGATGAAAAAATAACGAGAAAATGTTTGATATTTGTAAACGTCCCCGACGGCGGCTTGAATTCTAGAAAAGTCGGCAGCGACGACGGCTCAGCCGTAGGGCTTACACCTCTAGGCACAACGCATCATGTATCATATATCATGAATGATGAAAAGAGAAAGGAAAGAAAAAAAATTTGATGTTAGATCAAATGTTTAATAACATGCACATAAAAGAGTGATGACTTGAGTCATCACTGACATGTTTTAAGCACGCCAATAAAAATATCGCTGAAAAACATTTGAGGATCAAACTTTTCGATAACTTACATGTATAAAAACGTTAATAAAAGAAGTATTTCGAACTTTACGTGATCGCATATACTTGGATAAAAAAATTACCTACTTCAAAATCAAAAAAAAAAATTTAGATGCCAATGTTCACACGACTACTTCCGACGACAAGCATTTTAACGTCCGAATATTGGCTTTTTTATGAAACGACAATTTGTATCCTAATCACGTGAGAAAAAATATTTATAGAACACGCATAAAATATTGAGGTTTAAACAGTTTTAACGTATAGTTAAAAACACAGCGTAAATCTGTCGACAAGTTTAGCATTTAAGTCGTTTTAATAATTAAAAATAGTAGGGTTGATAAATAAATGTGTGCATTATAACGATGGAAGTTATGAACTTTTACTGTTAACAAAGCGTTTTTTTACCACACGCGTTTAAACGCAAAGAATATATTAAAATGATAGATATACATGCGTTCAAAAACTTGTGGCTCGATTTCAAGGGCGTGCAAATACCATAGAATTTTTACCAAAAAACGTCTAAAACTTGATATTTTCAACTGTTAAAACGCGCATATCAAGAAATAGACGTTTAAACGTCATGAAAATAACTACTTTGAGCGTTTATCAGACCAGATATAATGACAAGAAAAGATTTGCGTGTTTTCACGCTTTGAAAAATAGAGTTATCGGCGTTTACATGCCCACTTCCTAAAGCACGTCGTAAAATGCTAAATAATACTGATTTTTGCGCAGTTACACGTGTTTTTTCAAATTCTTCTCTGCTTGGGTAGTGATAGAGAGTGTCACTAAAGCTTATATATAAATTTGGAATTTTCGAAATTGGTGATATATAGGAATGGATAGCGCGCAATTTGCTCTATCAAATGGTATAGCTTTTATTTGTATGAAACCTCAACTGTAATACACAAAAACAACCGTCGATTTGAATAAAATTTTCAGCATTTATTTTAAGGAGAATTATTTGAATTTAAGATAATCTCTGATAAAGAGTAGGAATATGTTGAGTCGTTAGCTGACATTCAGGACCCATGATAGAAACAGTTTTCGTTAAAATTGAAGTCATGTTTAGTGTGATATGATGCGCCGTATCACAAGCAATTTCAATATGGCCTTCAATATGAATTTTGACTCTGTTTTTATTGCTTCCAGTATTTTGATTATATCACTCTCAAAATAAAAACGTTTCGAAAAATTTTTTATTAACAAAATGATTAAAATCAAAAGCTTTACAAATGCTGAAAATTTTATTTAAATTGAAGGTAGTTTTTGTAAATTACAGTTGAGATTTCATACAAATATTCATTCAAAAAAGTATTTATTTTCTTTTGTAGACATCGTTTCAAATCCAAATCTCATTCCCAGAAAATGAAAACTATAGGATTTCATAGATCAAACTTCGCGCTATCGATTCCTATATATCACCAATTTTGAGAATTTTTCACTGATCGGTTTCGTTAAATTCCGACAGTAGGATTCCATCGGATTTATCGACTTGGGTTCAATATGACAGAGACAGATTTGTTCTATTTTGTAAATTATGTTTTTGATCATTCATCAGAAAGTCGACTTAAAAACTAATTATTAAATAGAAACTATGAGACCAATGGATAAAATAAAAATCATATCTATAATCTGATCATTGAAAATGTCGATCTGTTAAAGATCCTTCTCTAAGCCTCACAACAGTATAAAAAAAAATTGCTGTAAGATGAATACTAATGCAAATATCAGTGTCGCTAAATCTATTTTCTGATCATCAGAATTATGTTAATCAGTTAGTTATCTATGTAGGTTCTCTTGATTGTTCATTAGTTTTTTTTTGATTGCTAGTTGTGATGATGGTGCATGCGTTGGAGTAGTCCCTTTTGTCAATGGTGTCTTCCTTTCAATATTCTGTTGTCGAGTTAATACTATTCGTGGTTGTCGTACAAATCTCTTTCCAATCGGTGTTTGCCGAAATTCTTGTGAATAAGTTGTTGATGGTAGTACGTATAAAATAAAACCTAACATTTGCGGTAAATATGAAAGAAAATAAGCTGTTAGTAAAATATATCGTTGCCATGATTGTTTCAATTCAGTACATGTATATGAAAACGATAGAATAGTTTGTGGTAATGAACTAAGAACGATAATAATCGGTGTTATATATTGTTCTTTTTGTGTTTTGATTTGTCTCATTAATAGATTGGAAAATGTTCTACCACTTATTCGTACTCGATTACAAGCAATTTGAATAAACGAAATCGTAATTGAAATAATTTGAATAAGAAATGGAATAAAATGATGAATGAACACATTTATACGATTATAAGTTAAAATCGATGATTGAGTATAATTAGTCACACAAAGAGTAACATTTCGAGATAAATTAGAATAATCTACAGTAATTGTATAAAACATCACTTCATGAATATGCATACTAAACAAACATAATATCACAAAGATAATCAATGCTGTTACACGTTGTTGATTTTTTAATAAAGAAGATGTCGGAAATAAAACTAAACATAATCGTTCAATAGTTATTAAACTTGTTAACCAATATGTAATTCGTGTTAATACAGATAATAGATAAGAAAGAATCTTACATGAATAAAGATTTATATTTGTATAAAAAAATAATACTCCATCATTTCCAAGTATAATATGAATAATTTTAAATAGTAATAATAATAATGAACATTGATCAATAATTGAAATAATTAATAGATAATTTCCAACACCACTTTTTCGTGGTTTAGAACCAATAAATGTCAAAAAACTACTGAAATTATTAAATAATCCAAATAAAAATATCAAACAAACAATCGAAATATAAATGCCAATAAATACTTGACGATTATTTTCCAAATCTTTAATAATTAATGAATTCAATGTAAAACTCATCCATTCCGTTGAATACTGACACATTTGTCCATGATAACATCGTGGACAAATACAAATAAAATCTGATTTTCCTTTCAAACAATAACCATTCGATACACAATATGTACATTGATCAATCGAATGATTATATCCAAAACATTCAGCACGATAATGATCTATATCACAAATACAAAAATAATTCCAATCACGAAAACAAGTATAACTTCTATTCTGATTTAATTGACAAATACGATGATAAAAGAAAATAGAAATTGTTGAATTGTTTTCAACAAATCTTGGAATCATATCATCTATCGATTTAATTAGATACCATAATGGACAATGATTTTCTGATGTTAGATCTACTGTAATATTAATGTTTTTTTCATTTGGACGATAATATAACAAATAATATTCTGATTCATAATTTAATCCATAGACTTTAATAATCGCTATTGTTGGTGCATATTTATCAGCTTTACCAATATAAATTGATTTTAATTGTGAATGCAAACTCGAATAAACTTTTTGATGACGAATTATAAAACGTAATGTTTCCTGATCATAATCATTGTAGAAAACTGTTGTAGCAAGAATATTATTGATTTGTAATGATGAGTTTATTTTTATATTTACCATACCTTTTGATAATTCACAATGATTTCCTTCATAAAAATTAGTACAAACACAAATATATTGATTTATATTGCTTAAGTTATAGGTGACAATACAAGTTCCTTTATTTAAACATGGATTTAATTGACAATAATTGTTTTTAAAATAACATCTTGGACCAAATGTTGATATTGGACATAAACAGAATGGTTCATATTGATTTCCTGTTAAAATTCCACGATATTTTGGTTTACATATTGCATTTGATGAACAATAATCTTGACATTGATTATCATAATATTCGCA
This sequence comes from Macrotrachela quadricornifera, assembly GCA_022393335.1. Taxonomy (NCBI): domain Eukaryota; kingdom Metazoa; phylum Rotifera; class Eurotatoria; order Philodinida; family Philodinidae; genus Macrotrachela; species Macrotrachela quadricornifera. Next base: position 1,261,169 of record JAJEKB010021931.1, on the reverse strand, counting down.
ATAAATTCCATAAAATCCACTTTGACATAAACAAAAATATGATGAATCATTTCTATTAATTATTTTTTGACAAATACCATTTTTTGTACATGAATGATTTGAACATGATGGAATTATCGATGGTATTCGTAGAATTTTTGCTAGACGAAATGAAGGAAGAAAATCGAATTCGATTGAATATTTCCATATTCCAATTATTTCAATAGTTTCATTAGTATTTAAATGATATACTTCAAAACGAATATTATATAATTGAGTTCCATTTCGATTAGTTTGTTTCAAACGGAGATATTTTTCAAATCGAGGATAAACAAAATATATCTGTTGTTTAATAGAATTTCTCGTATTTGAATGAACATAAAATTCATAAGAATCAATTATATCATTTTTAAATGAAAATATTACTAAAATTTTAAGTATATTAAATATAAATGGAAGATTTGTTAGAATTGTTATTCGATCACTATAATATTCACATTGTAATCCATAAAAACTTGGTGGACATAAACAAATTGTATGGCCTGTAAAATATTTTACTGCTAGACCACGATTACAAATAAATGGTAAATAATCTTTTTCAAATTTTATCTGTCTATTTTCAACATTATCACGAATAATTTCATAAACTGTTCGATTGATTGAATTATCTTTACCAAATACTCGAGTTAAATTATCTTCGAATGTTACATTCAATATCATTTTTTTATTATTTTCAATAAAAAATAAAGAATAATTATAATTTAATAATGGATAAATTGGTAAATTTAATGATATCATTGTTATCTTTTTTAATGATCGATATCTCATCGGTGATTGATTTGTTGGTACACAACGATATTCATCTTCACCATGAGTACATTCAATTATTCCATTACATCTTGCATTTTTTATACAGATATCATTTAAACACAATACATCTTTTGTATCATTACAACTACTATTTGTTCCATTTTTATATATCAATTTACGATGAAAACAGACTGAATCATAAGCAAGATTAGTACCTGATTCCCATGGAAAACGCGCAGAACATACATGAACATATGGAATACAAAAAGTATTATTAAATTGAACATGATAACCTAACATTCCGGTTTGTAAACATTGTAATCGATTTCGTTCGTCAAGACCAGTTAAACAATCGATTGTTCCATCACCAATTTGAGTTAAATTGATACATGGACGATGAAATGAAATGTTAAAAATATCATTGATACCAACTCGAAAACATGGATATTCAAATGAAAGATTACAAATATCAGAAAATGGAATTTGTTTTTTTGGATAGCGTTTATAACATTGTTGTTTTAATTCAGTTAGATTTTGTAAATTCAAATTATGTTCTTTCAAATCATTGATTATAAAAAGACGTTCTTCATCTGATCCATCACTACAATCCCATTCACCTATAGAAAAATATATGTGAGAAGAAGAAGAAATCTTCTATATGAATTAGAAAATTTACCATCACAAATCCATTCTTGTGGAATACATTGTCCAGATAAACATTGATATTGATCAGTTGAACAAATCCAAAATTGACACAATTCAGGTAATTCATCAATAGCCGATTTTGTATCAAAGAATGAATTACAATATAATCGAAATGAAATGATTCTTGTTGAATGATCAACAGTAGTGATTTTATTCGTATTATTTATCGATGAACTTTGAATATATATTCGAAGATAATCACATTCTGGATCAATATTTTGCTTACAAGCAATATTAATTAATGGAGTTGAATCACTTTCATCATCAAATTCATCTTTTCCATTCGAACAATCAGGAGACCAATCACCCAGTGCACCAACTAATAAACATGCCTGTTCAGATGGTGAACATTGTAAACGATGATGTTGAATTTGTGGACATGCATTAATAATAGATTTATCTTCTTCATATACATTACAATCCCAAATTCCATTTCTTATTCGATATTTTGAGATACATCTTGATCGACAAAAAAATGAAACTTGATAAGAACGATTATTCGATGTTTTCGAGTCATTCCAACAATTTGCATCGTAACGTAGACCTGTATTATTTCGAATACCTTGAGTTCCTTCTTTAAAATTACAAAACATAGATTCCAATAATCTATGATCATAATGTCGAAATATTTCACTGAGGTTAAAACGTAAAGATCCTTTAGTGATCAATTGGTAACCAATGCATTTTATTCGACCTTGAAATCCAATCTGATCCGGTTTCTTTTTCTTCCAATCACGATCTCGTCTGTACAGCATATTAACGTAAGGAGTGACTAATGCTCCCGATGTCGGATAAATCAGAGACGAATTTGAACATGTATTATTGATAACTAACCGCCATTCGATAGAACTTTTACAAGGACAATCTTTATCAAGTCCATCACTCAATGCACATTTCAAGAAAAATTTACATTGATCTATAAAAATAGTTGAATCAAGATTTAATGTTCCATAACTTAATGAATAAGGTAAACAATATCCATTATTGATTGTCCACCATGATTTTGAATATCTTGTCACTGCTTCACACATATAATTAACATCTCGCATATTTTGACAGAATCCAGATTCAGACTTTCGAATACCACTGTATCGATCAGTATCACCATTAACACATTGACCTAGAACAAAAAAGAAAAAGGATAGACTTCACGTATTCAATGAAACTGAATAATTACCATCACCACATGACCATTGAGTATATAAACATACATGTTCATCACAAATCAATGAGGATGTATTGAAACAATCCATCCCTGAATTAATAAGAGCATCTTTTTCATCTGTCCAATCCATACAATCAAAATCTCCATCTAACCAATATTCGTTTGGAATACACATTCCATTTGCACATCGATATTCATCATCTTCACATTCATTAAATTCTAATCTTTCACAATAATCTTCATCAATACCATCCATACATTGTTGTTTACCTAGAGAGAAAGAACAACATATCACATAAATGATCAATATTTTATCATTTGTTACCATCACAAATATGTCTCCAATCTAAACACATCAATCCAGAATCACATTTCAATGTTGTATAACATGGTCGATTATTGTGAAGTTGACTACCGACAAAAATCTCGCCTGAGCTCATTGACAAATTTTCAAGTGGTTGAAATTGTTTTCTAATAGCATCATTAAAAGATGTACTATCACCATAGAATTTATATTCACAAAATTTCCCGAATGAAGATGGATTTGTACAATTACATATATAAGCATTATTCATATCAAAGAATTTATTTGATAAATATTGTGAATAATGATCGGTTTGTTCGAGACTTGAACTCCATTGAAGAACATCGGATGGTGATATATTGAAGAATGATAATCTTTCAAATGTCCATAATTTACCATTATTATGACAAGATTGATTAAAATCACGCTGAAGTATTTGATTCTCATTTAATTGACGACAATATTTAATATCTTGAATATTATCCTGAATTTTTAATCGTGTATAATAAATACAATCGTAATATTGTACCGATAGTGAATTTTCTGTATGGTATAGTAATAAATAAGGATTTGAAAACGTTGGTAAATAGCAGAGTAAAAACAAAAGAAGAATCAATATCATTGTGATCAATTAGCTTTCTTATGTTTCATTATGTGACACAAATCTAATGTAATTTATTGTAAATGTTATAGATATGACATTGACATGAGCAAAAAAAGATCATATTTCTTTTTATTTGACAATCTCTCTATTTATCTTTGCTGATGATAGAACATGTTTTATAGAAAAAAAAATCCTGAATGACATTATGTCACTATTGCCTCGTTATATTTTCCATCCATCATTATATTTTAATAAAGTCTTCTGTGTTTCATATAGAGTTGAATTCATCTGAGATTCGAATAGGTAACTCATCGTGAGGGTGAGTTAACTATTGATATTCATTTTTCAATGATAAGATAGATGATCAAAAAGAAAAAAAATACAAGATTGAATATAATGACGAAACTTATGCTCGTCAATATCAAAATTATCGATTGATATCTATGAATCTATTTCATATTTCAACGTTGATAACATTATTCTTGCATTCATTATTCGTAGACATTGCTTGTGGATATCGAAATGTCCACACAGTTTTATTCATATACTGAATACCAAGTTGTTCAAGGTGTTCGTGGACCGATCTTGCTGGAGACACAAGATTAGCGTCAACACTCAGTATATTACCCGACCAAAATGGTATATGATGTAGATATGTACCGAAGACCATTTTAGAGAAATTGAAATACATGGGAGTGTTTAAAATATGCGCATGCCATGCTTTGTCAATCATTTCCGATGGTTCACCCTTGATTCCAAGTTTTAATGCAGTGTAGAAGTTTTCGAGTTCGACAATTGTATTAAGCGCGTCTTCTGCATTCATATGCTCCTTCATTTGTAAACGTTCATTAAGGTATTGAATATCTTCGTCTGGAATACGAACAACATCATAACACATGCAGACGACAGATCCATACAAGAGAAGAAGATAAATCATGATAGAAGAAATCATAATTTTAAATAGCTGTGAAAATGATCGAATGTTTGTCGCTTCGGTTATCGATGTCAAATATATCTGTCATAGGTTTCATGCAGCCATAAAAAGAAATTATAGTTCGTAGTTTTCAAACACGATTGCGTAGAATAATGATGACGATGCGAGAAACGTATGTTTTTCGACGGTTGGTTCTTCGCATATCCTTTATAAAATAAGCATCACGAGTTATTAATCTCGTGTTAAACATATTAAAAACATAATGTATATAATAGGGGTCATGTAATCCATTACTGTGTAGAACGTATAGAATAAATCATAATTGGTACTTTCCAAGTCACTATTACACCGAAAAATGGCAATATGGGAAGCTTAACTTGATCATGTTTTCTCTTGTAAATATGCTGTTTGGAACAGGCAATAGAAAGTATTACGTAGCATCGAAGACATTAAGGCGTGTTTACTAATCATAATGTTGTCCTACGCCTACCTTTTTTCCCAATCGAGCGCTTACAAATCTATATAAATACTCATTGCAAACGTATAGAAGCAATCACAAGTAATAAACAACTTCATCTTAGTGATAATATAAATCTAAGAGATGGTTGCTTTTAATCTTCCAAAATGCATGGTTTTTCTGATGGTCGTATTATTGGCTCTAGGAAGTCATTCTACAGTGGAAGCCGTTCGTCGTGATGAAATCAAGGGTGTCCTCGATGGCGCAAAGTTTGCCCAAACTGTTCCTCGTGCTAAGATGGACCCCTGTACATCCTGTACGTCCTGTACAGTTCAATGCTCGCAGGGTTGCAAAAGCTGCACAGTACCTACAAAGATTGTTTGAAATCATCACTTATGTCTATAGAATGAACGAACATGAAAAGTTATTCACATATAATCCACGTTTTTTTATTTTATTTAATCTTCTGAAAATAAACTTTCAATAATTTGGATGTAACACAGTAATTTCTTTTTTGAGAATTAAGATGAGGATGAAACTGTATCTAAAATGCTTCTTTTCAAACTTATTTATCTTGATCTTTAGACTTATAAATATTCACTGAATTAACAATGATAAACTTAAATTTTTGTGTTGAAAGTTGCGACTCTCTTAGATGATCGTGCTTCTCATATTTATTAGCATTATGTACACTGCTCCATGTATGAACAATTATCTTATTTCTGATAAAAAGAAAAGTTTTGCATTCACCTTCAAGTCAGAATTGATTTAGACTCGACTTCAAATTAGTAAGAACTGTTATAAGTGATATGGAATTGATTTGGTTTAGCTGGAACTAATGAAAATTTTTGTAGGTTTAATTCAAAATTGATTCAAACTCATACAAAACCCAACGTACATTTGAATTAAAGTGCCACTAACTGAAAGTTTACCTTTAAAAAATTTTCTTAAAACATCATAGAGTTAAATAAAACTTAATAACACGACTCCTAATTACTCATGCAATGCGGGACCGAGTAATCCATAGGTCATCAACTATTACTTAGGGTAGTCTAAAATTAATGAGGGAGATACTTTTTTTCTTACAAAAAGTCTTAAAAGACTTTCTTTTTTTTATGAACAGGTAGAGCGTCTCTCGCTCTATCTTTTTATGCTATTTGATCACTAGTTGGTAGCATTTAGATCATAAAAAGTGCGGGCATACAAAATGGAACACTTTTGCGTTTCATTTTATTATCACCTGATCGGTTGTATTAAGAAAAACAAAATATATCATGCACTGAAAAAAGGTTTCGTGATTTGAAACGAATTTGAAATCCTTTTTTGGGTTTCGTCTAAAACTACGAAACCTTGAAAAGGCAAATTTTTGCACTCATAGAACTTTTTGAGGGTTTCGCAGTTTTATAGGAAACCCAAAAAAGGGTTTCGAATTCATTTCAAAGCTCGAAGCCATTTTTTAGTTCCGTGTAACACCTTTTCTTTCAGTGTAAGAAGCAGTGAGAAACGCTCTATAATTTATAAAGTATCGCTTATTTTAAAGTTGCATATTTTGTTTTCAAAATGAGCGAACTCTGAGCTGTCAAATTTGAACATTGCGAAAAACGAGACTTTTTATGGTAAAACACAAATCCGTTTTTATCCTATCTCATCTTTTTATGATTGTTCTTTATAAATTGTAGAGCTTGTCACGCTGCATCTTGCAATGCATTTTGCTTTTTTCTTTAAATAAAACACACTCAGTTACAAAAAGATGAGATAGGAAAAACGGAACTCACCTTTTATCAAAAAACAAAGAATCTTGGTTTCGTAAAGTGGTAATAAAATGGAATGCAAGAATATCACACTCATTATGATCTAAATGCACTACCAGTTAGTGATCAACAAAAAAAGTTCTTATCGAAATTTAATTATTATAATATTAGTTGAATAGTGATCAAATAGCATAAAAAGATAGAGTGAAAGACGTTCTATCTGTTCATAGAAAAAGAAATTCTTTTAAGGCTTTCTGTAAGAAGAAAAAGTACCTCCGCCACTACTTTTGGACTGCCCTAAGTAACAAATAACTACTATTACAAAAAAGTTTAATTGATATATACTTTTGCGAATTAAAAGGAATATTTATTTATATATATTGGTAGAAAATAAAATAAAATCTACAGTTCAAAAAAAAAATGATAAAACTACCGAAAAATCTTTAACTGATGTTAAATATTTATATATAACAAAAGAAATAGGAAAAAAAAATTTAGCATTTAAATTTATGTATTCGCATATGGCTATTACTTTGGAAGAAAAGTATACTAATAATTCAGTTGGATTACCGTATACTTAATATTAAGATGTGCAAAATAGTTTAGTCTGTTATCATTAAACAAAAATTATATCTATCTATATATATACATATAAAGAAGACAGTTTGTTTTTTTGCTTGTCTCTCTGTTTTTTCTTCATGCATTTAGACGCAGTACAAGCAAATGCAATGAAATTTTGCATGGAATACTATTTCGCCCAGAGGAGAGTCATAGGGTAGTTTTCCATCTAAAATTTTCACCTGAGGGATGTTTGCCCACTCTTATAGTTGGATCTACTACAGTGAATACCTTTTTCAGGAAAATTGTGTACGTAATTGTTTCTCAATAAATCAAAGCTGGAAGTATATACAAACATGTGCTTTTTGCCATTGGTCACGCAATATTTTAGGATTATCGAAAGAAAACGAATAGCATGTATAAGATGAAGTGCAGTCGTGTGATCGAAAATATTCATCGAATAGAGACAGTAAAAAATGAGATAAAATTCCATTATTTATAACTCACAATTTATATAAAAAGAAGTTGTGTCTGTCTGTCTGTTTTTTATGCATATAGACACCGCACGAACTAGCGGTGCCAAACGTTTCATGGCATACTCTTAGATCCCAAAGCCGATCGAGATGGGATTAGAATGATTAGCGAGAGGATTGAGCTGAAATTAGGCCTCGGACAATTTATTTTAAAATGCAACGTAAGGATTCCGAGGTGGCATACACACGAGCATAAGTTGTCAGATACAAGTAAGAATTCTGGAATTGTTCAAGTTTTGAATGGAGGTTATTAGCAAAAACTAGTTTGTCTCTACATATAATCTAATGTTTATTTGTTAGAGATATGATTATAGAGACGAATCCAATGGAATACCCAGTACTTATGTACGAAGAGCGTAAAAAATGAATTAGAGCACAAAAACAACAAGAGAGTTACGATATGTTCTTGAAAAAGAATTGTTTGAAACAGATCAGTTCCTATCAAAGAACTGTTCAGACAGTTCTCAAAAAGGGAACTGATATGGAACTGTCCAGGGTCTAGCTGAAATTTCACATAGGTTGTGATGCATTGCAATTTTTCCCAATTTTTCAAAAACTTCGGAGCATTTGCTACCACTGTTAGAATATTCACCTCTCAGTGTCACTTTTTTGCACTGAATGTTGGTATAATGTATGGCAATAAGCATGAGTTACGAGGAAGACAGTCACACCCTCACACTATTTGCTGAATATCCGATTTAAAGATGAATGTAAGTGTATGCACGGAGGGACATGTAGTAATAATAGATGAAACGGTTCTAAGCAAGCCTTCTATGCATCTTCTGTCGTTTTCTGACGTGAAAAGTTTCCAGTATGGAGATTTCTCAATCAGCGCTGGGTACTACTGCTAGTATTTAATAAAGGGTGAATCCATGGAGAGCCATGCACTTTTTAGAAAAGTTTTTTTTTCCATTTTTTTTCAGTCGAAACTTCTGGTATGCTCTAGACAACACTTTTGATGAAAAAAAATATGACCTTTCTAGCGAAAAATACCGAGTCCTCGTTGATTTTTTAAGAACGACTACGGTATATTGTCAGATATAGGAAAGATATCAGGAAAATCCCTAAAATTTTTTCTGAAATATCTTTTTAGAATTTTTTAATGCTGAAAAATATGAAAGGTGTCTAGAAACACTTTTACTGGAAAAAAATTAGCCTATTCCTACCGAATAGTGTGGAGTTCTGCGCCATTTCTTCTGAAAATAACGATAACTGTCGTTTGTGATGTTGAGTGATACCAATTTTTCTGAAGGATTTTCGTTAGACGAGTGATAAAGATAATGATATTCAGGATGATATATCGCTATTACAATAGATGACCTTAGATACTTGATGGTATCGAATTTATCCCAAACCATCAGCTTGACACTAAACGAATCTGGTATAGTAGGAAAAGTAAGAGAACTTTCCAATCTATCAGAGTGCTGAATATCACTGTAAAGTTTCATTCGCCGAAATCTGATGTACTGAAATCGACGTAAAAAAGAATTTTATTTAAATATAAAAGTCTTGCTGTGTATTGATCGAGATGTTGTACGATATTGTACTATCGTGTGACTAATCGGTTGGAACTCATGCATCATTCAAATCCCTCATATTGTACCTATATCGACATTGCCATTAAATATTTAAAAAAAAAGGTTTGTCTCACCTGATTTTCGAAGTGTTTTGCTTCTAGCTTTCAACAAGTTGTTCTTCACCTTTTGCATTTCCTCTGCTTCAAAAGAGAAGACGTGAACACCAAGGCTATCGTTGTTGGATCTTCTTGCAATTTCGAGATGTTGTGCTTTAGAAAATCCATAGAAGTTTTTCGCAGTTGATATTTAATATTAATTGTTTGCACTATCGAAAGACAAATATTTCTGGCTTCATTAATCATCCATTCAATCTAATATCAATACAATTAATATTTACAAATTAATTTAATCATATCCATGTATAATTACTCAGTTTCATTGTTTTCTTCTTTCCTTATCTATTCGAAATGAATGATAAACATTCATTAATTCATTAATTGTACCAATGAGGCAATAGTATATAACTTTATACTAATATAAATATATCTCTTTTATTATTTCATCATCATTCAGGGCCCTATTCAAATATCAAAAACAATCAAGTCAAGTGAAGTGAAGTGAGTACAACTCAAAGTAAGTTCTTTTTTTTATTTGTTTTCGACTTTTTTTTAGAATTATTTCCGAAATAAATATACAACGACCATATATACTAGGTTTATGTTTCAATTATTACAGAAAGTTTCTCTGTACACGCGCGCAACAGAGAATAAAAAGAGCGACAATTCAAGTAAGTGAAAGCGATTTTCCTTTATTTATCAAATAATATGTCACAATTTCTTTCGTACAAATTCTATACTATTCTGCACACTTTTAATATAAGAATGAGTTGGAGGTAATGAGCTTTGAAAAATGTTAAGAGCACGTTCATACAAAGAGAGTGCTTTCGAATAGTCTCCCATGTTTTTATACACCAAACCGATGTTGTTGTACGATATAGCCAAATCAGGATGATTTGCAGGAAGAGTTTTTTGGCGAATTTCAAGTGCTTTGTCGAAAAATAAAAGTGCTTTAGAATAGTCTCCCATCTTATCATACACCCCACCGATATTGTTGTAGGAAGTAGCCAATGAAGGATGATTTTCAGAAAGAGTTTCTTGAAAGATTTCAAGTGCTTTTTCGAAAAACGAAAGTGCTTTGGAATACTCTCCCATGTTTTTATACACCCCACCGATGTTATTGTAGGAAGTAGCCAATGAAGGATGTTTTGCAGGAAGAGATTTTTGATCGATTTCAAGTATTTTTTCGAAAAACGATAGTGCTTTCGAATACTCTCCCATGCTGATGTACACCAAACCGATGTTGTTGTAGGAAACAGCCAATGAAGAATGATTTCCAGGAAGAGTTTTATGACTAATATCAAGTGCTTTTTCGTAAAACGAAAGTGCTTTCGAATACTCTCCCATGTTCTTATACACCGCACCAATGCTGTCGTAGGAAGTAGCCAATAAAGGATGATTTTCAGGGAGAGCTTTTTGACGAATTTCAAGCGCTTTTTCGTAAAACGAAAGTGCTTTCGAATATTCTCCCATGTTCTCACACACCCCACCGATGTTTTTGTACGATGTAGCCAAATGAGGATGATTTGCAGAAAAAGCTTCTTGAAAAATTTCAAGTGCTTTTTCGTAAGACGAAAGTGCTTTCGAATATTCTCCCATGTTTCGATACACCGCACCGATGTTGTTGTACGATGTAGCCAAATGAGGATGATTTGCAGGAAGAGATTTTTGATCGATTTCAAGTGCTTTGTCGAAAAACGAAAGTGCTTTCGAATACTCTCCCGTGTTGTCATACACCGCACCGATGTTGTTGTAGGAACCAGCCAATAAATGATGATTTGCGGGAAGAGCTTTTTGACGAATTTCAAGTGCTTTGTCGAAAAACGAAAGTGCTTTCGAATACTCTCTCATGTTGTCATACACCAAACCGATGTTATTGTACGAAGTAGCTAATGAAGGATGATTTTCAGGAAGAGTTTTTTGTTCAATTTCAAGTGCTTTTTCGAAAAACGAAAGTGCTTTCGAATACTCTCCCATGTTTTTATACACCCCAGCGATGTTGTTGTAGAAACTAGCCAAATGAGGATGATTTGCAGGAAGAGTTTTTTGAAGAATTTCATGTGCTTTTTCGTGAAACAAAAGTGCTTTCGAATATTCTCCCATGTTGTCATGCACCACACCGATGTTGTTGTAGGAAGTAGCCAATGAAGGATGATTTTCAGGAAGAGTTTTTTGATCGATGTCGAGGGCTTTTTCAAAAAACGAAAGTGCTTTAGAATACTCTCCCATGTTTTTATACACCTCACCGATGTTGCTATAGGAAGTAGCCAAGGAAGGATGATTTGTAGGAAAAATTTTATGTTTGATTTCAAGTCCCCTTTCATAATACCAGATAGCTTTTCCATAATCACCTTGCTTATCTCGAACATATCCAAGTTGATTATAATAAAGTGCTTTATCCTTCTCGTTAGATGCCTGTTCGAGTAATAATGTGTAGAGTTCTTCAGCTCTATCTAACTTATCCAAAAGAAGCAGTAAACTACCTATTCGTTGCCATCCTGTCCCACTTGATGCTTTCTGTATATGCTTAGTTAGTGTACGAAGTTGTTGATCATCATCTGATGTTAGTGTAAGTTCCACTCGATAAAGTGGCTTGTTCTTGTCAATTTGTGTAATTTGACCAACACGGAAGACGGTATGCAAAGAGAAGAGAATTTCTTCTTCCTTTTTAAAATAACTAAATTTTTCGATAGCAGCGAAAGGAGCAGACGAAATAGAAGGATCAATAGACATTTGAAAGAGAATGCCAACCATATCGGTATTTGTTAAAGGACGTTTGGCGAATCCAAGGGAAATTTCTTGGTTTGTACTGGTGGATAGAAAGTTATTAAAACATATTAGACCACCTTTTGTTTTAGAAAGCGTTTCAAAATCTTTAGTCGATAGACCTTGTCCTCGATAAATTATAAATGGCTTTCCTTTGTAAGAACCAATCTGTTGTTGATGTAATTGTTCAATGTATTGATGAAGATCACGTATAAAGAGGCCCATATTAATAATGGTATCAACTTCTAATGTTCGAAGTGCTCGATTTAACATTTTATACGTGAAACATTCACGTGTATACCATTTAAGAGCCAATTCTGGGCGATATTCATGTTCAAATTCATTAATAATTTCTAATTCATTAATATTACCATCGTGAAGTTTACGACAATAATTTGCTAAATCCTTGATGGATTGTTGGTTATATTCCATTTCAAGGAGAATATCCTTGAATATTTGTGTGTACATAAAGTTGGGCTCCAGTTGATTTAGATCTTCACTGGAAATCCCTTCATTTACGGTAACAAAACTAACCGGAATGGAGTCTTGTTCACATTGTTTTACAGCCATATGCAGCATTTCGCAGATGGGTGTAATTGATGTATATACACCCTTGATTTTCTTCCATTGTTTCACCCATTCTTCATGAAGGGATTTATTACCACAGAAAATAAAAATCGCATCTAATTGTGACATACCATGGACATCAGGGACTAAATGTTGACCTAATGATCCCGATGTAATGATAAATACTTTCTCGTTATGAATATTGTTGAGTAACTGGATACATTTTTCTGGATCAGTAAAAATATTAACCTGGTTAACAATACTTCGCAATTGTGTCAATGTATTTTGCGAATCTCTGTTTGATTCATGAATATTAGTATCGACCCAAATTAAAAAATAATTCTGGATGTTCCGTCTAGTTACGTTGATAGTATTGACGGCTGTTGTTGTAGTTGTAACGGGAGCCTTTGATGATGTAGAAATATTATGTTTTGATTCTTCTTCATCCATGTATTTTTGAATGATCACTTGATTACAAATGTAATGTTTCGTATAACTAGTTGTGTTTTTAAGCTGAAAAAGAAATCACATCATCTATTTATATAGCTAATGGTTACTGCTTGATTATTTTCACTACGCAAAATGTTTATCTTTTTTGATACTCAAGTGTGAATTTCACTTAGTTTCTATTGATAATACTGAGGAAAATATCACAAGGCAGATAAAGAAAAAAATGAACAGTGATAACGTTCGAGAATATGAACAAAAAAAATGACAACATATCTTACGATGTTGTTATTCATTATCACATTCTTTGGTGATTTTGTCTACGAAATTAATGTGCTATCAAAGCATGAGTTGTATTTTATCCTCGAATAGATTTTAAAAGAACCAGCTATGCAATCTATCGTGAAGACTAGTTGGTCTATTTCAAAAAATCGATTAGTTACATATTTACTCTATTATCTTTGTTGTCTTTGTAAGAGACATTCGTTAAATTCAGATGACTAGAGTCGTACAAGAAAGCGATGAGTGTAATATATCCCTAAATAAAAGTCGTTCTCCCTCATCCTTTCCATATTTTTGTACTGTAATATTTTCTATGAAATTTATTATTATATAGAGGTATCGTTTAAGTGTTTTTATCTTAATATAATGTATAATCATCAGTTGCTTCGAATGAACACTATATACATCATTTCATACTATCAACTAATATATCAGTTAACACAATTGACAGATTGTTTCATTTTGTTTTTATTTCTTGTTCGAATATTTGTTTTACTAATTATATCTATTACAGTGGACAGAAGACTATTTCTATAGAGATCACACATAAAACCACTTGCTAAGATCTGAACAAAGACAATGAGTAGACGAAAACCGTTTCTTGAAAGACACCTCTATACATATAACTTTGGAGGATTCTTAGCTGTACGAACACCTATAATTATACTTAGATACCAGTAATTGTGCAAACGCTAATTCGTTTCTTTGACATGTCTCGAATCATGCAATGGCATACTCAGCGATGACGAAAGCGCGAAAGAGATGTACATCCCTATCCTCAAGAACAACATGTAACAGTATTTGTTGATTTTCTAATCTAATATTCAAAGAATAGATATCTGAAAAATACACGAACACTCCTCAAGAAGAGATAGCCTAGATTTGCGTATACCGATCGATAGAATTAAATGATTTATGCTTATGAAAATCCACCAACACTGCTGTTAAATCGCTTACTAAACAGAATTTTGATGTTTTGTACCTACGAACACCCATAAGTGTCGGCGAACAGTCACGAACATCGCTTTAACTTCATCAAAAGATTGCGAACACCGGTTATTGACAGTTATCTCAGTGTTATTATCTACTCAAAGTTTTAGTTCCTCAAAAATCAATACTTTTAAGAAATCGACTTTTTCAGGTACTCCCAAATTAACATTGCTCGGAGGAACCAATACCTAGAAAAAGTGGATGTTTTAAAAGTATTTATTTTAAAGAACAAAAACTTCAAATACGATAATAACACTGAGATAACTGCAAACAACCGATATTCGTGGGTGTTTGTAGGTACAAAGCATCAGAGTTCCTTTAGTAAGCAATTCAACAGCGCTATTTGTCAATGTTCATAAGCATTAATCACTGAGTTCCAACGATCAGCACACGTAAATCTAGGCTATCTTTCCCTCAGAAGTGTTCGTGGGTGTTCGCGTATTTTACACTTACTCTCAAAGAACAGACTTAACTTGATACTATAAGTGTTGCGTTTTCCTTGAGATATCAAAAATGAAATGAGAAGGAATCACCTCTTTGGCACTGGAAATGTACATGATAGGAAGTGATTTTTAACAATTAGAATAAAGATTGTTGAAAGAAAATTTCGTGGAAAGGAGATTTCACAAGTCTAATTTTGAGGCATTTTTTCAAACTGCTCGCATCGAGAATTATGTTTTTCTAATCATTTTATAATTAGATGGCTCCTTTCCGCTTCAGCTTCTCGTATGAAATATGTTTTCCAGTTCGTGTTCATCTTTCGAAATCAATAAAAATCAAAACCGTAGGCCCCTTTAGTAGCTGCATATAAAATAAGAAGTATATATTTGATTTGTCATTCTCAAGAACTAAACTCATATATTATTGAATAATATATATCTCGAGTGTGCATCTATAGTACTGATTTGGAAACCTGCCGCATTCGATGCCTGAATACAGAATAAAAAAAATATTTCTCTCGTCTCACTCGAAAGTTTGGACATCTATGCTAATAAATGATGCACTGTTTGTTATTGTGTGTTTAATGCTGCTCAAAAAAGGTATCGTCTTCAACAGCATGCTTTCTAAAACAAATGCTGAATTGACAGTTTTAACATTGCTATTTTGTCGTCAGGAAATGTCGATTTTTGCAAGCGAAAGAACATTGTCACTGCATCGCACTTCAAAAAGTTATGTATAGAAAAAGTTACAGTAAACGATTTTTAACATTTGTAATAGAAAAGATCTTAATCCTCCGACTGCGTTTGGACGTCAAGTACACTCCTGGTTATCATTCAGTGATTTTTTATTGTGCATATGTCTGTCAAAACTTTTTAATTGAATTTGAGTTTCACGTCGATACTAATACTAGTTCAATAATTTATTTTTGAATTTGGACCAATATCCATTTACCTTACTGTCTTTCTGTACTTGTTTCTAACTCATAACTAATAGTTACAGAAATATAATTTAACTATATTCAATTAAGCTGAAAAGAGATAGTATTTGTAACGCTTCTGGATTTATCTTAAAGTAATATTCGTAACTTTTTAAAGACTACCTAGGTGCACTGCTTTTAATCTTTTAAGAACTATCTTGGAGGGATAGTGCTTTTTTTAAGGATCAATTAGAGATGGCGCAGTAATTTTTTTAAGGATATATACGGTGGTCGTGCAAATTTTGAGCATTAATTGGTGGTAATGTCAAATAAACTTTATTAGTATTGTAACCCTTCACGTATAACTATTAAGAGATATTGAGAATACTATTCGGAATCTTTCACTAACCATTTGTCAACGATACTTGCAATTTTTCTGAACTCTATCGTACAAAGGAAAACGCTATATGTATCGCTTCAAACAATGGTTAAATGGCGGACTGCATCATTTTTCTACAGCTATGTACCGCTTGAGTTCCACACAACTGCACTTTCCATATCCCAACCACAATTTCATTCCTACCTGCATCTCCTCATTTACCTTTGTAACTCTACATGAGTTCAACGCTATCTCTGATTCGGTATCAACTGCAACTTAAAGCCTTTTAAACGTTCGTTGTAAAAAAGAATGTAGAAGGACACGCTGTGCCCAATCTTATCACAAAGAGATGTGAATACTTTTCAATAATCATGAACTATTACAATTATTGAAACTAATCGGACTACGTACAATAAAAATCGTGAAAATCGTAGAGTCAAAGTTGAAATAGCATACTAGGCGTTGGATTATGCGTGTCCAGATAATGCTAAGCTACTACCATCATCAATACACACGCATGCACACTCATACCTTCGCCAAGAATAATATTTCCACTCTCAATGTCACCTTCATCCTCAATATTCTGAAATATTAGAAATTTTCGCTTCATGAAGAAGTAGCCGCATGGGCATACTCGCCTTGAAAATAAGTCTGTTTCTCTTGTTTTCATGGCATACTTTACTGCTTCCTACGTTCTGAACACCTTTATTTGTGAGCAGTCATCGCTAGTTTGGCCGCTTTCGGCAGCGAAATGACCAAGAGTTATAGTAACACATTTTGCTTTCGAAAAAAATAAGAAAAAGAAGAGTGTTTCGTGAGCCTGATATAAGAAAAGTTTTCGCTACGCGAAAAATTATTGCACTTCATATTGTACGATAACGATTGACACTAAGTTCGATACAAAAAAAAAATTTGCATTCTTCAATCAGACTACCTCAGGAATCTTACAATCCCTCCCCTCCCCCCCCTTCCCCACATACCTGAGACCCTCACGCGAGGCCTGAGCTTCCCAATAGGTTTCCAGCGTCAACGGATGTTTTCAAGAATACCTTTTTAGTTTCTGAAGGTTTGAAAATCCAATGGTCTTTGAAAATACTGATTTTAACACTCTAAAAGTATTCTCAGATACTCTCATTTTAGTGTTGAAAATCTATTTAGTATTTTTGGAAACCATGAAGTTATCTTAGAAAACCCATACAATCGAAAAAGTTGATTTGGATATATTAGCATATACTTTTCAAATCCTTCTTTTCTGGATGTTCGGGTTTTCCAGAAAATAAAAGACGCTGTTACATATATAGTATTTAACTACTGATGATTCATCGTTAATATCGGTATATCTTGATATTTAAAACATTTTTATACTCTATAACCAATTTAACATTATCGTGCACACTGCCAAATTTGGTGAAATTTTAAATATGATCTTGATAATATTAAAAAAAAAATGAATAAAACTGATACTCCAAGTATTCTTTTTTCGTCTTGCTTTGCTTTTTTTTTATAAAATTTCAATAAAAGCTTAATTAGATTTAATAGTCAATATAACTTTTAAGAATAGGATAGTGTGAGAATATCAATGGCTTCTGTCACTAAGGAGTTATTCAAAATGATTAATTGTGAAAAATCAGAAAATCATAGGTTCTTAAAATACATGAAAAATTTCGATTTAGACGAAGAGAAAGTGAAAAGATTCTTGCCATTTTTACCACATCTTACTATACTCGTTAACATATTCGTCAAAAGAGTAATGAACCATTGTTTCACGATTTTATCTTTTTTTGTTTCTTTCTTACTTATATTATATTATATAATAGAGATCAAAGATTAAACCTCAGATATACAGACTAATGATGCGTTTGTGTTCTATTACTATTCGGTTTGACTGAAATTGAATGTGTCGTCATTACATAACGAATGGTTGGAATCTGACCAATTTTGAAAACAACATCGTATATTTACTCTCATTTGGTAAAAATTATGGTAAAAACAAATAACTAAAGAATTGTACATATAAGTTATGATTTCTTTTTGCTAATGCTATGTATATATGTTTACCTGTTTAATAATCTCTTAGTTAGTCTTTGTAAAATAGTCTAAATCTTCATAAAGAAGCCGGAAATAATTTTCTTGTCGTATGGTATTCATTGATGGGCTCAATAAATTGCAAGTTTACATATTACTGAGGGTGATAGAAATGTTTAGAAAATGTTCTAATTATTCAACGCAATATGAAGAAAGCTTTTTTGGAGATTCTATTTCCCAAGAAGGCTGGTGTCTCTGGATTGCTACAAGTTTTGATCTATGTTAAGATATTAATAAATATTTGTCATTAAGCTAAAAGGTCTAAAATAGTTTGAGTTCTTTATTTTATAGACGAATTTTAATGATCCGTCAGCGTAGGAAACAAACGATATTTTTCAGTTTGGCTACACACATTTGCTTCAAATGATGAGATAATAAAAGAATTTCAAAGTGAGTCGTATAAAGTTTGTAATAATTCTCCTTTTATGATCAACCTATAAGTACTATTTCATCTTCTACTTTGCCTGTCTCTTCAACCATAACATAGGTCTTTTTTTTATTACTATCTGCCAGAGAATTAACTTTGCACAAATAGAAATGCAATCGTAATCTCGATGTTTATTTGTTTATTTTATATCATTATTGTATGACCTTTATGTGAATGACTTTTTTTCTCTATTATAGAATTGAGTGATTTGGTTGATTAAGTATATCTGGCAGAGATCTTTAAGGTACATCTGCTACGAATAGCAACAAATGGTAAGCGATATATTATAAACAAGT
The DNA here is from genome assembly GCA_022393335.1 of Macrotrachela quadricornifera. NCBI lineage: Eukaryota > Metazoa > Rotifera > Eurotatoria > Philodinida > Philodinidae > Macrotrachela > Macrotrachela quadricornifera. Next base: position 1,242,140 of record JAJEKB010021931.1, on the reverse strand, counting down.
GGCGCTCATTCTACGGACTCGCTGACCCTTTTCTAGAAGAAAATTTCCTACGATTGTTACTCACAATAATTCCTATTCTTACTATATTGTATCTCATGGTCTTTAATCGCATGAAAAACTGGAAAGAAATATTCACTCTTTAGCAACAATCGTTTTATAGAAATATTCTTACTTCTGACTCATATATAAATAGTAATCGTCATTTTAACTCAGTTCTTGATGGAATAAACATTATCTCTTATATCCATGTGAAAGACTACTACTACGTAGAAATGTGTACACGAAAATTTCAAGATATTATTCTCAAACAGCTATGTCAAACAATATTACTTCTCAGTATGAAATGTGATTTCTTATAGCTAGGCATATAAATTACTGTAGCCAATATTAATGTCTCGATGCAGGTATATTTGATGTATCATTTAATGCCACCATTTATTCTTTTGATAGGAATAGCTTTAAGAAATTATGAAAATCATTCAAAACTATTGAAATCCGGAAACCTTCTTAAACTTTTACGGCAATACAACTATATATCTACTCGTACCTACGCTACAACACACAAATAATGGCATGCTAGCATCTACAAATTCTTTACTGTATAGATTCTGTTACATCAAATGTCTAATAAAGAACTATTTTAGTTTAAAAACCGAATTATTTGACAACTTCTGAAAGTATCTCAACTTTCGCTTATTGTAATTACGATAAACCATTTAAACAAGTGTCTAGTCGCTCGCCGGCCTTTATCCACTCGGCCACTCACGACTAGCCGTTTCCATCTACTGTGTATCTGTCTATGTAGCATGTGTTGCATTAGAATACTAGTGCACACAAGAAGAAGTTCACTCATAACATGCTGATTTACAATTGAATCTTTCCAGCATTTAGAAAATATTGTATAATTTACATCATAGTTTTCAATTTGTTTTTCATTTTAATAAAATAATATGTTGTCGAATTCGTTCTTAAATTAGCATTAATTATGTTCTTTGAAAAATCCATCTAAACCATTTGAGATCCATTTCAAAACTATCGTTTGAAATAATCTTTTAGCCACCGACTGGTCATTCGTCGGTCTTTCATGGCTAGCCATTTCTATATTTATTAGCACTCTACCTTACAATAATAGTTCAGTTGTCAAGCGAATACATGCATCTCATGGGTATTCTTCTCAAAAAGTACTGTACTATTGTTATTACGCTCACCAAGACGAAACTAACAGAAGGAAAATTATTTAAAAGTTACTACAAATAGAGAGCATTACATTGGGGCCTAGGAAGATCTTCGTTTATTATGAATATCATTTTATGAGTGATGTCTATCAAGACTCAACAACGGACGTTAAGCACCACTTCAGTTTTTTTTACATATTTCTGTATAAATCGTACTTAAAAATCTGACGTGTAGTAATTAACAAAGAAAAATGTTTAAATCAAAATCAATCTTGAACATCGATTCACGACTCTCGGCCATCCTTCAGTCAAGTTTAAAAGAACGAGGAGCACATCAAAAAAGTTTTTATTAACTTCAAATTCGCGCCTTTCGTGTTTGATAATAATCAGTCTGTTTTATAAAAAGCTATAATTTAATCATTAATCAATAACTATCGATATTAAAAACTTAATCTTAGTTTTGAGTTCCTCATAACCAGTTCTTTTTGGTGAAAGGTGACTAGAGATAAGTCATATTATTTATTATGTTTTATTTGGTAAAATCAACTCAGTTTTGGCTTATCGATCTTCAGTAAAATTTGGGTCAATCTTTTTAAAAAAAAAATCTAAAACAAATTACTAATTATTTATTACCTTGTTACTAACCACAAATTTGATTCCAGATTAGAATTCTTCACCGTCGATTACTATTTGTAGAATTTTCCAAGGATACCACAAGGTTTTATATTAATCTAGCCGACATCATTTTCCGAGTTGGTTGAGTACAAAAACATACGAACTAACTTTAGAAACAAGCATACAGATAAAGTTGCAAACTTATTTTATGTTGTATAATCTCACTTCCACCTAGAAAACTGATCGTCATTTCCTTAGCAAGTGTCCTTCTGCCATCAAAAACACATTTCAAAAACTCTTACAGAAACGAATAATACTCATCGATTTTTCAATCTCGAAAAACTAATCAACCAAGCGAATACCCGGTGTCAAAAACGTTTGGTCAAACTTTGCAAGAAACTGACTTTTTCTTCAAAGTGCTTTTTTTTTTAAAAAAAGTGTTTAAAAAAATTTTTGAAAAGTTGATGGCATCAACCGATTCTTTAGCTAAAAAACCTATAAAAAATTTTTAGGGTATATTGTACACTAATCTTATTGATCTAGCCATTTCTGTTTTCTGATTGGTTAGAACAGACAGACAAACTTTAAAAAATATTTGCAGTTGTAAAATGCTTTTCTTCAGAAAAATAAATGGTTTCTTTTCATAAATTTTAAATTAATGAATCTTCATAAAACTCTCAATGATATTTGATTAGATGTCTTATTCAACTGAAACTTAAACACTGCATAATCGCTGTTTTTACAAAACCAGAAAAGAAATCGAGTATCAAAAACTAAAACCAAAAAGAACCTGAACTGGTAAAACACCGACCTTAACAACCCTAAGAGATATAATCAATAAAATGCATTACTATTTAATATTCTGTTTTTTATTTAAATAATAAGATATTTTAGTTACATTTTTCTTTAAATGTCACTTACTAGTGTTTATGATTTTAACTGTAAAAATAATGTGAAAGTAGTGAAACTGCAGTTGTTTCATTTCTTACAGTTTATGTGTCCTATCCTATGTTACTATCTTGTAAATGTCTTATTCCATCCCATTCTGCCCTACAACCATCGTGTCCTGGTCTTACCGAAAAATTGATCAATAGGAAAGAGATCAGACGTGACACAACAGTATTATATAGATAAATTTTTTCTCATTCTTAAGAGAAATGGCCATAACTATACAGATGCGATCATCAGGTTTGGAAAGGCCTGACCTCCAATAGATCGATAGATTTGAGGCTTGGAAAGACGGAATTGAATCTATCTATTTCAAACAATTAAGTAAAATTTATTCATCGTAAATAATTTGAAAATCCATGTGCCTTCGATAATAATTATGGTGAAAAATTCAAAGAAAAGCTTACTTTGATTTGAACAAAACCAAAAATGGCGGGTATACAAAACAAATTTCAATGATTTTTCATTTTTCAATTCATTCAGGCAGAGAAGTAACGAAAAAATGGATTGTGTAATGTCTAAAAAGTACCTTTCAGCGAACGAAAAATTGTTTTTGTACAACGGCAAACAATACTAGCAACTTTAAACACGAGCACCACGTTTTTTTGCTCATAAAATAACATTCTCTATACGAATGTGTACTTTTCGTAGGTAAAAAATTCGACTTTTTCGTTTCTTGTCTGATCAGGCAGTTGCTCATAAAATATCAAAAATTTTGAAAGTATCACAACAGCAAGCAGTTTGAAAAATCACTCTCAAATTTATCTCAAATATAAGATATTATTCAAGCGCATCTTACCGGCTTTTTATAGCACAAACCAACATCTCTCATCAATTGTTAACTTTTTCGGGGAGAGAGTGTAAAGGGAGAGAAATAGAGCAGGCTAGTTGTTCTACTGTTAGTCGAAAAGTTACGACGAACTGATCATCATTCGAATTATATCATAGAATAGTTTAATGTAGAAGTTCTGTTTCTCGTAGAGAAGAATCTTACGAACATAAATTGTCTGCTTGCTTGTGTGTCCACAGAAGTTAAAAAAACATAAGAGTTGACCGAAGAGTAATCGAGAACCAGGAGTTCAAATATGAAGTCAATTTTTTAAACAAACGACAAATTTTTAACAAAAAACATTTGTTTTTATGAAGTTTGGTCAAAGGGAGTTGAGATCGAGGAACTTGAATCTAACTTTGGTTTTTTTAATTTTATAAATGAATAGCTTGATGGTAGTTTAGAAACACGATTTCTACGAGAAAGAGCTGAGCGACTTTTCAGACGATCGTCACTTGTTTTGTTAATTGCCAATTTAAGACAAATGCTACTACTAGCTATGAAATCATACCGAACTTATCCAATTCGATCATTTTTAATATCTGATTCTAGCAAGCAAACAAATATGATAACGACCAAATCTAGGAATGACCCGAATCTGCGAAATGAAGCTGAGAATTTCTTATCTGTAATAGTCTCAATCCGTATCTGAATGTTGGCAATTATTTTACGAAATTTCTTTAAAAATTAAAAAGCTCTCAAAGTTAACCACTGCTTTATTTCGGCTCTGTTTTGTCATCATTTAAAAAGCGTTTCGATTGGCTTCCCATACATGAACGTTGCTTCGTTATCAATGCGTTTCTCCACTTTTGTCGCAGGCAAACCATAGTATCAGCTTGTAAAATATTATAAAGATTATGATAGACAGGTTAGTCAGACCGCAGGAAGTGGCCGACAGATAGATTCGGCCGAAAAAAGGACTGAATTGCTCTGCAGCCTGTCGTTGGTCTGCCAGGCCTAGGTAAAATAGATCCGTTTGGATCGCAAGTCGCAATCCTCACTAAACCATAAATAGGATGCCTGAAAACGGATTCATAAGTTATCAATACCATCTCTAAGATGAGTTCAAAAAATCATAAAAGTCGTATTCAAACAAAAATGTAAAAGTTACAAACACACCGTCAAACATCAACTTGAAAACGACTAGATATATTCTGAAGACAGGAGCTAACACATTGTTGACTCACTGCCCAGAAACAACATCAAAAGCTAACAATATAAGGTGCAAAAAAGTGTTGAGTAGTTACAGAAATCATGTCGAAATAAGATGCACAACGTTACAGATATGACATTTGCAAAGCCATCCAAACAATCTAGAAATCATAATGTACACTCTAAAAAAAAATAGGTACTAAGTTCCACAAGTCATCTTCGAAACTCTCTATAGGTTTTGTAAGTTGTACACAACACTATTGGTGGTTTCGTGGGTCATCTAAAGGTTCGGTGTGCTCTACACAAAACCATCAATAGTTTTTTAGGGCATGAAAAGGTTTCGTACATTTTACATCGAATCATCAATAGCTCCGGAAGATACCAGAAAGTTTCGCATGTTCAATGGGCAACCATCAGTAGTTTCGTATACTTTTACAAAATCATCGGTAGCCTTGTAAATATTAAGAAGGTTCGCCATATTTGACGCAAAATCTTTGAAAGTTTTGTATAACATTTCAAGGTTTAATGTAATCTATACAGAAACAATTATAATTTCGCACGATACTAGAGTTTGAGGAGTATTTGTAAAATACGCGACGACCCATGAAGATCCAAATCTTATCATCGATGCATCGCCCGACTCAAGTTATGTATAAGTCCAAAATTTTAGATATATATCTTATTGCCTAAGAAAAATAGCGGGGATCGAGTTTTTCTATTTTTGGCCTCATATCTGAGTTTATACCAATTACATATGTCACACAAATTATGGATAAAATAGAAAAACTCGATCCTTGACATTTTTCTTAGGCAACAAGATATATATCTAAAATTTTGGATTTGTACACAACTTGAGTAGGGCTATTCATCGGTGATAAGATTTGAATCTTCATGGGTCTTTGCGTATTCTACAAATACCCTCAAAAACCTGTTCCAATAGATCAGTTCCTATCAAAAGAACTGTGCAGACAGTTCTTTTGAGCAGTTCCTCCTAACTTCTAACTGTGAATTATTAGAGGTCTATTCGCAATTGCGTGTCAACTAGTTCTTACTAGCAAATCTTGGTGAAAGATTTTGTGTATTATTGAAACATAATGAAAAACATCTGTATATTGCGACGGTTTGCTTATTGTGTCTAGCAAAACTTTATTTTGTGAACTTCTGATCAAATAAATTATTTCAAACTGCTTATTGAGTTGTTTTGATAGTAAAATTTTTTTCCAATATTTTGCAGATTCCAAACTTAAATGAATTTTAATGTCAACTATACGTAATAACTGTATTTATAAAAAAAATCAATTCGTAATTTTGCACCTAATAAAAAAAAGAATTCTACCTAAGTTTTATTTTACCTGTGGCGCATGTATATGTACCATCGTGAAGATTTCCGCACAAAAATGATAGATATACATAATATTTCATCAAAATGTTCTCCTCTAGTTAAGGATATTTCGAGCTCGATACAAATTGGCAATGAGATTGGCTTTTATTTTAGTAATTAAAAAATAAACTTTTTCTCAAAAATTATATGCAAAAAACAAGACGATTTCCGATTACTGAATGGATAGAAGAAGGAGGAAGGGGTTTACTCTTTTCTCAAACCTCACATGAGATACCTCTGCTTCTACTACACTTATTTATAAAGAATAATCATAAAATTACATATAGTATGATGAAAAGTGTATAGAGCTGTTTTTACGTATTATTCAGTGAAAAAATATTTTGCCTTTAATTCTCTAGAGATGGAGTCTCAGACGATAATTTAATTGGAATTACCAGAACACACGTAGGAACCTTCTCTTGTGAGAAAAGCTCTACAGGGTACCCTAGATTCGTCGCGTTTTTTGAAGCAACTCTTCATTCACCGTTTTCTTTTGCATACGCCTATTTACTAGCCGATAACAGGCCGATCTCCATTGTAAATTGAGAGAGAACTATCATGAAGCTGTTTAATGGAGATGAACCGACCAACTCAAGTCGGGTCACATAACAAAATTTGATCTGCTTGAGTTTTCAGAATTAAAAATATTAAAATTAAATAATATCCGAAAATGTTTTTTGAGAGAAACAAAAATGAAAAAACTCAAAGATTACGTTTGATCGTCAACATACTGCAATTTCGGCGATGGATTACTTAAAAATACTGTGTATCAGTATCCAATTGAGTATTTGATGTTCCCCGAGCATACTAGTAACAAAGGACTTTTTTGAATACCATTAGCTTAATACATTGACTAGAAAATTGATCATGTTCCTATTCAACGCAAAAATTCAATGTATATACGTATTTTTTAGTAAATAAACATTTGTATTTTGAATTTAATTATCTTTCATATACGATAAAAACTTGTCGATATAAGTTTTGTTATTATTAATTAATTTTCACAATAATTTTATTTTAAAAGTCAAATAATTGAAAAAATATAAATATATAAAGATGTAAATAATCAGAAGAAAAAAATGAATACAATATAATTTGAAAAACATACGTTTATGGTTCATCACTTGTCATATTGTTCAGATAATAGCAAAAAAGAATTAATGTGAAGAATGAGATAAACTTGGAAGCTTGGGTGGAGGTGGAAATCGAGGTGGTGGTGGCAGTTTAGGTAAAGATGGTTTTAGAGATTTAATTACATCAAGTGGACTGTTTGTCGAATTTTCATCATCTTTTTCTGAAAATATATTCTTCAATGGTGGAAGTATATGCTTTTTATGTGAAGATCCTAGAAGAGGAAAATCTGATTCAATTTCTTTAATTTGAATAATGAAAAGATCATTGCCCGAATCAAGGCATGAAATAACTTGAAATTTTCGAGCAGCAACAAGTAAAACTTCATCTTCTGTTGGTACTAATGAATATTTTTGAATATCTTTTCCAGAATTTGAATCAATAGTAAATAATGTTCTTGGTCCTGTCTTTCCGAGATATTTTTCAGATTGAAGTACTTGTATTGAAGTTGTACATGATGAAAAAGCCCACCAAATAAATGTTTTTCCTTGTGGATAATAAGCACTTAAATCTTTTTTTACACCTCGATAAAGTGTTTGAGAAATGGATGGTAATTTTTCAAGTGCTGAAATAAATAATTTTAAATAAAGATGCCATGGTTTTAATAATTCATCATTTTCACTTCTTAATGTATTATTAAGAATAATATAAAATGAATGTTCTAATGGTATCCATTCTTGAGAATAGAGCATAATTGCAGCAGTTTCATCAATTGTTAAATTATCTTTTGCTTTATTACATTGACGTTTTATTTCCGACATCATTTCTATGATATCAGCAACAAATGGAATGAGTGGTTGGACAGCAGCTTCAATTGAAACAATTGGCAATGATTCAAAGAATTCAATTGGTGTAGGTACTTTGTCAGATGGTGAATTATTATCCATAAATCGAAGCAATTGTGGTGGTGCAAGTTTTTTTAAAATATTTTTAGCCATTTTAAATACTATACACACTTGTTAAACTAAATGTTATATTTTTCTAGAAAAGTTTTTAATAAAAAAAAGTACATTCATAGTCAATTAGATGAGATATAAATTACAATAATACAAAAAGGTTAATCTACCTTGAAAATGACCTACTTCTTAGTTATTACTTTTTTTTATATATTAAGATCTAAAATGGATCAAATATTCTTATATCATCTACAATAATAAAAAAAAGAATTAGTGTATTCATAATATTGAACAACTTAATCAAATGATAATTTATTTTTATTTATAAATATATAGGATTTATTTGGACGAGTATGTTTATCACTAACCTGTATTGCCTACGTTTAAAAACAAAAACAAAATGAATAATAGATACGTGTGCTTCATTATTTGCATTAGTGAGCTTATTTACGTATCTAGAAAAGAAAAAAAAAGTAATATGTATTTTTTTTTGTAGTTAAATGTGACTAATGATTGTATTGTGCAATTTTTGATATGTTATGATAATTTTAAGGATACAGCGGTGTTAAAGCAATGTTAAAATTGATATTTATTAATCTAGTTAACATCGAACTGAATAATTTAATACTTCATATTGTCAATATATTTTTTTTAATTATGTTTTTAATTTAGAGGATATGCTTGAAGGTGTTTCTTTTTTATTATTCAAAAAGTAATACTAAAATTTTTTTGTTTTCAAATCAAACTAATTAGTTAAGTGACTGATAAAAAGCATTAATTTTCTATTTGCATGTAGTGTCGGAGATATCCTAGAGAGAACGAAGTTCTTTTTTTGTTGCTGTGCTATTTCATATCTGTTTCACTGATACTATAATAATAAAATTTTAATAGAAACTATTTTTGTTGAAAATTTAACTAAGAGATAACACAGATTAAATGGCTACATTTCACATTTAAATTTTTAATCGCTCACTACATTATATTAAAAAACGAAATACATCAGAAGTTGCAGTGTAAAAAGCTCTACAATTGACATAAGGCATCCTCTGATATATTTCCTTTTCTAATATAATATAGTGAGCAATTATTGTGCTGGAAGATTTAATTACATGCAACTGAAGGCTATTGAGAACAAAACTTTATATAGTCTATCTCTTCCTTGTATGTGTAAATATTCTTTTATAATATTATGTAAATAATAGATGTCCATTAGCAATAAATGCCTATACACATTTGTAATAATTAATGTTTTCTTTTTTATACGAGAAATAAAATTTTTAATGACATTTGAGAGTAACGTTTATATTGAATTGAACATGTCATCGTTTTCAGGAAATGTTAATACAATCATAATATTAAATACTGTATCGATTCAAATCAATCGTTATTTGTCGATAATTATCTTTATTTTTGGTATTTCGGGTAATATTCTTAATATTTTCGTTTTTTTACATCGAACTCTTCGATCAAATCCTTGTGCATCATTATTTCTTGCTTCATCCATAGCTAATATTATTTGTATTCTCAGTGGTTTAATTTCTCGAATGTTATCTGGATGGGCTGCTGATCTTACTAGTACAATTGGATGGATTTGTAAAATGCGTGCTTTCATTGTTTGGGTTACAAGAACATTTTTTATGTGGACTATAACATTGACTACAATTGATCGATGGTTATTGTCATCTAGTAATGTTCATTATCGACAAATGAGTACATTAAAAAATGCTCGTCGAGGTATGTTTATCATTTTATTTCTATCATTATTTATCAACATTAACGTATTCTATTGTTTTGAATCGAATCTTATTGATACTCCATTGGCATGTTATTCAAAAACAAAAATATGTCGTTTTATTACAGATTTTATTTTTACATTGATTATCTATACAATACCATTATTTTTTATATTTATATTTGGTTTATTGACTATAAGAAATATTCATCAAGCTCAGCATTGTCGTATACAACCAATACCTGTTGTAGTTATAAGAACTTCTCCTGAAACAGCAGTACAATTCCATAATTTTCGTTTACTATCCTTGAAAAATCTTGATCGACGTTTACTTAAAATACATCTGATTCAAGTGATCATAATTAGTATACTTGTTCTACCCAATGTTATTCAAAAGGTTTATTCAACTTTAACATTATATAAATATAAATCTTCACTTCAAATTACTATTGAAAATTTCATTTATAATATTGCTATTCTTCTTAATTTTACATCTTGTGGATTACCATTCTATATTTTTACATTGTGTGGTGGAAGGACATTTCGAAATGCATTTTGTGACATTTTGAAAAAAATGAATTATTATATAGGACATCAAAACATATAACTTTTATTTCAAATAAAATATTTTTTTTTCTTTTTGCGTCTTTGCAAACTAGAAGCATACTCCTGTCATTTGATGAAAAATTGAATAGATTAACTTAATACTTAAGCATCAAACTGCAATCTTTGGTCTTCTAAATTGAAGATAATTGACATTTATAAATAGAAAATTTTATGTGCTATGCTTCTATTTGTCTAAAACACTTGTTAACGTGTTCACTTTACTCTATATAATCTATTGATGATTAGTTAACAAGAAAAGAGGCAAAAAATGAAAAATTTAGAAAGAACACTTTTACTTGTTTTAGAAGACTAATTTTATAATTTATAAAACAAAAAATATAAAAGGAATAAACGAAAAAGAAAGATTATAAAGAAATCGAAGATAGATAGTTCTCTGCGTTCTGCAAGACGAAATTAATGATAGCGAAAAGCAAAAGACGAAAGATTAAAGAACTGAAAAGAACAGTTTCCCCTATTCTTCAAAAGCAAGTTGATAATTCTGAAAGGAAAGAGAAAACGAGAAAGATCGAGCAATTAAGGACGAATCGTTTCACCCATACTCAACTATGATCTATTGACTCTGAGAAGGGAAAAACGACACATCCTCCAGCGACGCGACTGCCGAACAATAAGAAGTTCACGATCGAAGAATACTAAACCTTTTTATTCGTATACAATATAACGGATCCTGTAATCGTCGTATATTAAGATCTCTCCCCATTCTAAAGTTCATCTTCGCCCAAGTGCGTTCAAAAGGACTGAAATTTGGAAAATATGTTGAAGCTGAAGAGGAGAGGATGTGGTAAAATTTTCAGCTCGATATCCTGATGTTTCATATGGATATGAACTAAACAGTGATCAAAAATAGCTCATTCGGCAGTCCATTTTTTTCCATCCGAGCTCTTTCAATATATTTAAATTTTTTTTTTATTTGAAAGAGTATCTCAGGATGCAGGGCATGACGAGGTCCATTTTTTGAAGTACTTACTCTTTAAGCAGTAAAAAGGAGTCACAAGTTCCATGACTAAAAAAACTCTAAAAAATGGGTATTTAATTATATAAATCTCTATATATATATCATAAAAACGAAGCATAATCTAAAAACTAGAGCCCTTCACGCCCTGTATCTTGAAATCTTGTTTCAAATAAAAAAAAGTTTTAAATATATTGAATGAGGTTAGACATAGAAATTTAGAATGCACGATCAAAAAAACATAAACTGAGAAAAGGTGAAAAGGGGTTTTTCGCTTTTCTCGAGATAAGCATATTTTTCAAGAAGATTTTAACAAAATCACTGAAAATATCGGGCAAAAACGAGGTGCCAACGAAAAATTAAGTCAAGGGTTAATTACTCGACAGTTTTTTCAATAGGATAGTAGTCTATCCTGGTACGCGGAATAGAAAACTCATTTTCTAAAATCGTAAAATAATCAACCATTTTGCGAAGAATACTTTATCCTTGATCGTAGAATAATCTATCTCCATAAGTAGAGTAATAAACCCTTTTATTACAATCGTACAACAATCTATCCCTAAAAATAAAATAATTAACCCTTTGGTTGAACATGTGGAATAATAAATACTTTTATCGTAACCGTAGAATAATTTTCAGTTAAACGTACATTAACAAACCTTTTCGTTGAAAACGTTGAGTATTAAGCCCTTATTAAATAAGTTTTGTATACCATTTGCGTTTTCGTATACATTTATTGTCATAAACCCGTCAGTTCATAAACTCTTCAAGGGTGTATGTTCTCGGCATATGTTTTCGAAGGGGTTTTTGATAAATTTTCTGACCAGATAGCTCAATTGATAGAGCAGCCGAGATATCCTCAGAAAATCGGAGGTGCGAATTCCCTTCTGACTATTCTTCTCAATTTTTCTTGCGTGCTGGTTAAAGGACAAATACAGTTTGTCTTTTCTACGCGTATCGTGGACAGGTGAAAGGATGTCGAGTGTCTATTCCAAAATAAATTGATTTTGAAGTTCATCCTTACTCTCAATTATACTCTCTGATCAAAAGTAATAATTATATGCACTTGCTAAGAAGAATCGCTACTTCTTACATCATTCGACGTGCACAATCGTTTATGGTTATCAGCAACTTGGAAACAAAAGCCCAAATTTTTTACTTCTTCCTGATTATGATTCGCTAGAATAATAACAACAAATTTTCTTATACTTTAAAATGAATAGAAAATGTATATTGTCTTGATTTGTCGAGAATAAATGCAATTAAAATTGTTTGTGTATTAGTTTTGTTATTTTTCTATAGGCCCGCCATTGAAGCAGTATAGATAGTACAGATATTGATCAGATATATACGACTTGATAGTTAACTCCGACGGATTCGATTAAAATTTCAGACGCTTTACAGTATCTTTGAAAGCTTTTCTGTATATATCCGAAGGTAAAACGAAAATAGGAAAGATAAGCATCGATGGTATGAAAGAACACCAATAGCCAACTAAGAAAAGCCAAGGATTTCGTATTGTTTCCATACAATCTGGTAAAAAAGAAATTACAAGACGAGGTAGTGCGAGAATAGTCAATAGAAGAGGACTAATGAAAAGAAATTTATGTTGACGCATATTTTCACGCAAAAGATTCGTGTTGGTTTTTTTTTGGGAAATAATTGTTTTGCGTCGACGTACTGCTGTAATAATTATGATCGAAGCAGATGTAAGATTTATTGTAAAAGGCGCAACAAAATGAAAGACAATTAAAGCTAAATTGATACGCTCGAATACGGATGAGTATGAGACAATACACCAAGTGCGCCGTTCTTGCCAGTCATCAAGTAGATTTCGATGAAAAGGTTCTTGTAAATTTGTCAGTAGTATAAATAATATGAGGAATATGATAACCCATTTGACTGCTCGTCGACTTTTTTGTCCATCGAAATTAATACCTTTGATACTAGTAACGACACGTTCAATAGCTACACATGCATGTAACCAATCGTTCATATTGACAAAAATTCTCAAGAAAAAATCGATTAAAATGCAATGTACCAAAAGAAGAGTTCGATTCGTAATTAGTCCCATTTGAGATACGACTAAGAAGAAAACTTTAAGACTTAAGAATGTCATCGTGAATAAAGATGTTACTGTTGAAGCAAACAAATAATAATTACAACCAACTGTGAATAATATTTTATTGCTGAAAGTGACGATAGATAAAAAGCTACTACTAAAGGCGATAAGAAACATAATTATAATAACAATTACTGAAACTCGAATAATGACTGGTTGTTGTGCGAAAGTGACATGGGGAATGATATGATAGCCAAGCATCCCATCTAATGATATACCGATACTTTTCGATGAAAATTGACAACGGCTACCATAAAAACAAGAAGGACAAGAACATAAGAACATAGTCGGACACGTCAAATCATCTTGAAAACAATGGCCATCATTTTCACAATATTTTTGTCCTTGACATTTATGTGATAAAGTGTTGTTAAATAAAAAACAGTTTGAATGACGATCAAGATCACATAGACACATATTTATATCATCATAAAAACATATTAAATCAGGATTCTTTTGGCAGGGAATGTGATAGAATTTCATGCGTTTTAAAAGTATTTGATTAACAATACTATAATTTAAAAGAGTCCGAAATGGAATACATTGATACAAAGAGCGAACAATAGTGGCAATAACTGTGAAACGATGACTCTTTTTTTGAATAACTAAAAGATAATATTTGTTATGAAATTCTGCGAATACTAGATGAAACGCCTTTGAATGATATACCGATATTGATGATTCATAGATTGGAATTCTTTTGAATGTATTTGATCGCACTGATGGTGAGTTTGGTACTGCCTCAATGAAGTGAAGAATCAAATTCTCTGGAATTTCGATACGTTCTTCAAAAGATATATCAATGCGTGTATCAATAAGTTGACATTGTTGTCCAGAAAAACCGGTTGGACAAACGCAAATGAAACTATGTTTGCTTATGCGTAGATCCGTAGGAGCACATGTACCACCATGTTTACAAGGATTACAAAGGCATATGGAATGTAAAAGTAGACAACGTGGACCTACTTTGCCAAGTGGACAAACGCACACTGTGCCTAAACAACGAGATTGCGATGCACAGCGATCACAATGGGATTTCAATGATAGACTACTATTAGACTCAACAGGAATAGTGAGATGAAATGCCATGCGGTTTATAGGTAAAAATGAAAATAAAATAGGAAACTGCCAACTCGCGTGATGTTTAACTGTTTTAGGACTCTTTATATAAGCATCGATTAGGATAGAATAGTTTATTGATCGAATCTTTTTAGGTTGAGTAGCGTATAATAAATAAATATTGAATTTGGTATTGCAATCGCGAATTCCTAAATATTCGATTTGTTCTTGAGACTGAATAATAATCTGTCCGGTTTGATTCATGGCAATTAGTGTAAACACTACAGCGAATACTTCCCGCCATTGCATTGCTGTGGTTATACGCACTGTTAAACTCACACGTTGACTTTGGTATTGACATCTATGACCAAAATAAGCTGGTGGACACAAACAGACAAAAAACTTATTGGTTTGATTTTGCATTCGTATTGTCAATCCACGATGACAGTACCAAGAAATAGAAAGATTCATTGGCGTAACAACTTCATTCTCAGTTGCTTGCAACGAACTATTATCATTTGTTGTTTCAGTTATAGAAGCATGGGATAAATTGGGATATATCGGTAAGTTACTTACGAGCAGATATTTTAGTGGTGGTCTTCTTCTACCAAAGAAAGTACAAATGAAATTTTCCTCTTCAGTTAAATCCTTTTCTGTCGATAGAAGGCATTCATCGTTTCCCATTGAAATCAATCCAAGACGCTTACAAAAACCTTCATCATCGCCCATTGGACAATGCGAATGACCGTCACAAAGTTCATTAGTGTGATGACAAAAATTACTATGGTTCATACAGTAAAATGGGAAATTATCTTTTTTTGAGCATCTTTGGTATTCATCACTTGCACCTACACAATCGACAATACCATTATTGATTAATGAGACGTGTAAACACATTTTAGTAAAATTTCGGATCGAAACACATTCAACTTCTAATGGTGAACAAGCAGATGACGGACAATTGAGTTCGTCGGCTCCATTAGAGCATGTCCAAGGGACATCACATCGGGAATAAGTATTGTTGCATGGCCAATGTGCACAATCGCTCTCATCATCAATTTTTCCGAGAATATTATCAAATGTTTGAACATCTATGTAACCATCACAAATTCTTTCGAACGGTATGTATAGTTGTTTCGATATGATATTTGATGAAGCTGTCCGATTATGATAATTTCTATCTAGTTCATCGTCGGCAAAAGGACAGTCATGAACATCATCATTAAGTCGATGTTTAGAGATGCATTTTGTCGATTTAATACATTTGTAAAATGATTCATCACAACGATCAGATGCACTATGTGAATGGCATCCACTGAAAATTAAGTGTATATGTTGGATCATTTGGATCCAAGAGGGATATTTTGTATATAAAGGTGAACTGATAGTTGAAAAGCATGAAACGGTTACCCCATTAATTGTTGAATTAAATACGTCTGTTTCAAACTGCACAGGATCGTGTAGACATTGATCAGGCTTGAAACATAAAAAGTGAGGTGGTGTAGGAAATGATTTATAATATATTCCAGAATAATCATAGCCGAGACGGACATGACCGAAAATTGTAAAACCGGCTGGAAAAATAAATGGTGACTGACAAGGTGGATAAATAATCGTAGCATCTCTACATTTGTTATTTTGATGACAAAATTTTCTATAATAATTCTCACATACACTTGAAGGAGATGATTTCCAGAGATTTGTAAGACAAATGGCAAATTCTGCACAATATGCTGTTAAGCGCGTTAGACTTTCTCTCACTAAGTGACGAATCAGTGCTTCATCTCGTGAGTTGGCACATGTATGATCTCCAAGCACACATTGACCATCACCACAAACGAAAGGATGGAAATACTTGTCTTTAGTATTGCACATTCGTTCTTCGCATCGAAATGATGGATCATTTAAACAATACTTACTATAATGATCAGTTGCAATTAAAAAGCTTTGCTCGTCACTAAAATCAAGACATTCACCATTCAATGTGTCATCGTTTAGAAAGTCTATAGATATGCACAGTCCACCGTTATGACATCTGTACTGATCAGAGCTGCACTCGTTTAATTCGAGTTGCCAACAATCAACTTCGTCTGTACCTTCATCACAATCGACCAGTCCATTACATACTTCGCGCCAATCTAGGCAAAGCTGTGACGAACGAGTACATGGGATAAAGGTATAACAAGTGTACCAAGTTACTTGGAATGGTGGTGGCTTTTGTGGACTGCCTTTGCCGAGAAAGGTACTCTTTACAATATTATCAAACGATTTTGAGGCTTCTGATTCAAATGCATACTGACATGCAGAACCAAACCAAGGGGATGTGCAATTATAAAATAACAATGGTTCAGCACTATTTCCATCCAAATACCATTGATACTCTTCAATGAGATCGATTGGAGCTGACCACATATACAATTGTTCACTACTTACATTCATCCGTTGCAGATCAGCAAAGGAAATACCCGTAATCTCTTTCGAAGCTTCCACGTGATCTCGTATACTAAATGGATATGGACGCCGACAATATGTTATTATTTGATACGTGCTTTTATACGGAATATCGTATTTTTCTATGATGTCGTCCAGAACATAATAATGCAGGCAATCATAAAATAGTTCCATTTTGTCATATTTCGTTTCATACATGGGAAATTGCTGTGCAGAAATATTGATGAGTAATAAAATTAAAGCACACCAATACACAATAATGAGTTGGATCCATTTCTGGCAGCATTGGAACTTGAATAATTTCTCGAATAGATTAAAGTGATGCAAATTGCATTCATATTTATACGGCATTCTACTGCGAAATGAGATATTTAATTAAATTGGTACAGTTTAGAAAATTTTAAAAAAGCTTTGTTAGCTAAAATCAACAAAAAATCTTCAACTAAAGTGGTAGAATCTATACCTACGTGTAAGAATCCACCGAGCCTGAGGCCAGAAAGATAATCGTGGTCTTGGTCTCGATCGATCTCTCGATTATCTTCATGATCTTAGTCAAGCTCATTTAGACTCAGTATTGGCCCTGTTTAGCGTTTATAATGCTAATTTAAAGACCCCTGCCAAGTTTTTGTTATTGGGATACTCTAGGAAAAAAACTATATGAAACCTGAATATAGTTAAACTTGCTCTTTAACATGTATGACAACATGATCGAAAGGATGATTACTATGTAATCATATGTAAAACGAAATGGCCATATCTGAAAATAAGTATTCATCTACGTAAGCTGTCAAATAGACGTGGGTGGCATGCAATATTCACAAATAGACATTTGCCGAACCCAAAGGTTCGGTTTTGGTCAGTTCAGATTCGCTCTCGGTCGATATTCAGTCAGTTAATAAAAGAGCATCGAAGTAAATCAAAGAAAGAGATTTCAGAATTATCTATAGTAGGTCTGTGTATGATAACATATATAATTTTAAAAAAAGAAGCATTAGAAGCATTCGGAAAAAGTTAACGATATTTTGAAATACTCAAACCTACACCGTTCGATCCGAACTCCGAACTATAATCTTGGTTCGGTGCATGTTTATTCTTGTGAATAGACAAGTTAGAAAATGGTAAACCAAAGGAAAAAAACGAAATACGAATTGTGACGCCGGAATAAAGTAAATTGTGTGTTTTTCAGATCAAATCAATCTTTACTAAGACAAATCTCTTGATTATAAATACGTTCATGTGTACTTATGGGTTTTACAAGGATACATGCTCAACTGAAGTCAGATAGCAACTTACCTTCATTGTTTCTTATACAGAAATATCTTGAAGTTATGGGCAATGTTCCATGTAGAAGGGGTGGACGACAGTTAATGGAACTCGAAGACTTCAGCTTCTTACTCACTTGTTTGCGGTCAACTATAATTTGAAATACGCTATTCAAATCACAAAGGATCGAACCCATTATAACAGATATAGAAGCACTTTTTATTATCAATTCGAGATCACTATCTCTTAAACATTTAATATTTAATTTTACTGTTGAGAAAATCGTTGATAGTAACTCTGAAGTTTGAGAGTTCGATTAGGATCTTTTGAAATTCTAGCTAAGCTGTACACAAGTCGAAAGTGAACACAGATTGTGTTATGCAGCATGCAACCAAACTCAAGTTATCTTCAAAAAAATATCAAGTATCGATTCTTTGATGAGAAAAACCTCTAGGCATACGAAATATTTACAATTTCAAAGTGGATTGATTATCAGAGGTGAAGTGACACATTATCCATATTTGCCTTATTAAGCTTATCAGAGATCGTAAAAGATCCGTGCACAAGAAAACTAAAGCTATTCAATTTCAAGAAGTTACCTGTACATTTGTATACAATGAAAATGTTATGCAATCTTTTTGTAGAATATAATTAGCGCGATAATATTTGCCTAAATAATAAACTCCAAAGTATGCGTATTATCATAAAGATACGCTTTTCATTGTAACTCCTGGCCTAGTCAACTATTACAATAAAAAGTACTCTGCCACTTCTGTTTTATAATTGAAACAATATTTCTTTAAACATAAACATTTTACTGAGATATCTGCTATAGATCAAAGCATGTACCAATATTTGCACAACATGCTTGTATTTTTCCGGTGTTTTCATGAATATAACGAGTGTAATATTATCCTTCATTAAATTCAGTTTCTAGACTTTATTTTATATGGAATAATGGCTTTTATCACAGTTAATAAATAAAGCATAAAAGAGTAACGAAGACACATTTACTATATAGGAAGAAAGGATAATTGATTTAAGTTGAGCGAATGCGGAGAGGACTGTACAAGTACAAATACAAATTGTACTCTTATCAGAGATGTGCGGTCCACGGGTTTTGCGTCGCGGGGCCACGTGGCGACGGGCGAGTGGGGATTATTTTTCTTTTTAGATATGTCGGGTCGGGTGGACTACGGATATGGTTCAGTGTACGGGCGATCCGGGTCGGATGAGACAGTCAAAAAAAAACGCGGATCTCAAGCAGAGCGAGACTAGACTTCACGGATTCGGGCCGGATAAAGAATTTCTTCGGGGCAAAATGAAGGACCGTAAAAACATTATCAATAGATACCATTTTCCTACATGTATGGTGAAAGTAAAAAACGATTCATTCATTCGTTCCAACTAATTAGCTGTATTCTCACTTGTTACTTATTTATATCTTTCTTTTATTTACTCTTTGTTCTTCGGTATCCCCACTTCTTCTGCTGCAGTTGAGCGTACGTTTAGCTTGATCGGTGATATATTAAGTCAGAGGAGGGTCAATATCAACCCATCGACAATTGATGACATTGTATTAGTTCAATCAGCTGCAGCTCACTTAAAGATCCATGTGTAGACTTTGTCTTCTAAGTTTTTTGTAACAAATTGATTCATTAGGCCTCTCCCCCTTAAAAAAAGTCAATTTTCGTCAAAAATTTTGAAATGGAGATAAATGCAGAGGAAGATAGCCTGTTTTCAGATCTTCCAGAAATGATATAGATTTTTTCCAAACAACCCTTCTTTGATGAAAAATTTTGATGATTTATGTAATCAACTGTTCGAAAACAACGCTTGTTTTTGAAAAACGAAAAAGATTTTTCGTTTTTTTTCGGTTTATGACTTTTCGATCTTGGTACAAGGATTTCTCAGTCCAGACTCAGGAAATATATTTAAAGTTTTTTCGTTTGAAAGAGCGCATCGAGAGGCAGGTCACCATAGAGTACCTTTTTTTATTAAACTTTTTTTTTATTATATATACAGACATTTATTTATGTAACTAGACACCCATTTTTAGCGCATTTTTTGAATCATTGAACTTGTGATCCCGTTTTCCGCTAAAAAAAGTATGAATTTAAAAAAAAAGGATTATAGTGCTCTGCATCTTGAGATGCTCTTTCAAACAAAAAAAAATAAAATATATTGGCCGAGCTCGAACCGAAGAATCCTTGTACGAAAATAAGGTATTTCTTTACCTTTTTTTGGTTGATATCTCTGTAAAATTTCAGTGTATTGAGCTGAAAATTTTACCACAGCTTCTCCATTTCAGCCCCAACATATGCTCTAAATTTCAACCCATTTGAACGTTCATGAGTTGAGATCGATTTTTAAGGAAGGGGGTAGGGTCTTGAATAAAATAAAACAATGAAAATAGCTTAAATGATAAAATCAAATTTTCTTCGGGTTTTACGGGTGTGGGGCGAGGCCCGTAAAAAAATTTACGGATCGGGCGGGATGGTCTAGAATGTTTGTTTACGGGGAAACGAGTGGAACGAGGTAGAAACTGAACGAGGCGGGACGGGGACGGGTAACGCTCAGAAAAATAACCCACGGGGATCGGCGGAGCAGGTTAACGAGTTTTAGCGGGCGGGACCCGCGGGGCATAAAAATACAGTGCCTCGCACGTCTCTGATACACATCACTTGCGAAATAAAGATAGAAAGTTTCTAGATTTCTCTGTTGAATTCGTGTCTATTTTGTTGATTGGTGCTTGTAAATACAAAAGCGATAACCATTGTCAGATTTTTCGAATATTTTAGATGTCGTCAAAAGAAGTCAGCACAGAAGATAGCTTTGGTTCGCTCAGTGAAGTAAGTTCTTTCGATGATAATTTTGCTGGAATGTCCTTGGGATTTGCAACTTACGACGAAGAAACCACTGATGATGAGATGAATTCAAACGTCTGGAGTGGAATAGAATTAGGATTTGATGGTGAATTTCTAGAAGACCATGGAATTGTTGAACAAGTAATTTCAATTTCCGAAGATGATACAGTCTATCCTATTAACTGCTGTCGACATTTCATCACTGACGAGATTATGAGCCTTATGGTTCGCAAAACTAATAGATATGCAGAACAATACTTTCTGGTACATAAACTTAGCAGACAATCAAAAAATCCTCAATAAGAACCAACTACAAATGATGAAATGCTGAAATTTTTGGCGATAGTCATCGAGATGGATTTAGTGCAAATGTCAAAAATAGACGATTGCTGGAGTAAAAGTCAACTTTATGGATCACAAAATATTCAAAATCTAATGTCGATGGATAAATTCGAGTTATTTCTCAAGTTCTTACATTTGTCGAATAATGAGGAACAGGTTACGAGTCAAGATAAGATAGCGAAGATAAATCCACTTTTGATTCTATTGACGACTAGATTCCAGTCGATTTATACGCCTGGCTCTGTCGTTACGATTGACGAAATAATGATGCCGTGACGAACCCTAAAATGTACAAAACAGCAGGCGCGAACGGATATAAATGGAATTTTGCGATTTATACAGAGAAACAGAACCCAACCACTATATAGTCTTGGGCATTCTGAAACAATCATCATGCAATTACTGGAAGATCTTTTCGGATGTTATTGAGCTGTAGTAGCTGACAATTCTTTTACGAATATTGCTCTTGCCAAACGATTGCTGGAAAATGACACCTATCTCATTGGAACAGTATGAAGTAATCGTACTGGATCCGAAAAAACAATTGTCGAGAAACAGCTCAAGAAAGGTGAAATTTATCGACTACTGAATGGCGATGGTATTGAATTGTTCAAATGGAAAGGTAAAAGAGAAGTTTTGATGATATCCACCAGGTCGCCTCATACTATTGATCTCTTGAACATCAGAAAAACTACGTCATCTAGCAAGCGCATTATGAAATCAAAAATTGTACTCAACTATAATTAAAGGAAGGGAAGGTACAGATTTGTTGGATCAACTGTCGGCGCACTACACATGTTTCAGACGATTGATAAAATGATATCAAAAGGTAGCATTTAAATTGATATTTGGAACATCAATAGTGAATAGTTATCTGATATATAAAGGAAACTATGCAACAGGCGACATATCTATCCTACAGTTTCATGGGTGTTGTGCGATCATTACTCTTTGGTGTGTCATTTGAGAATCTGAAACCTGGTTGCAGACAACAATCGACAAGTCATTTGGACCGCAAACTAGCTAATCATAAACTGGAAGACAAGAAAGGATATGGTTGTGATGTTCGGAGACGATGTGCTAGCTGTTATGAAGAAAACAGAGAACATCAATCAAGAGAAGCGTGTCATTCGACAAGAAAGAGGATCAAAATTTTCTGTTCAGATTATAACAAATTTTTTTGTCTTGATTCTTTTAATGAAAAGCATCGTGCTATGTAATAAATCATTTTGAAAATAACGAAGGTATAAAGTAGGTCATACATTAAGTGCAACCTTCCGCCTAAGAATGAAAGAGAAAGAAGTGTTTTTCTATTAAGTTTATCGATAAAATATAGTGGGATCCATTGGTGAATCCCATCGCCTCGAATGTGTTAAATATTCAGTGATTGATGATCTAGTCATTACTGCATACCCAGCCTTTCTGGTACTCAGTCCAACTGAACCGGTGCATCCCTACTCACACACACAATACAATGGCTTTTATATTGAGAAAACGCTAACAAATGCTACTGAAAAATACAAGTGTTCGTCAAAAAACTTGACAGTAACTATTTTTCTTTGGTTCCACATACGAATGAACCCAGTTTCACTTTATCAATAGATACATGCTGTTCGTACAAGGCGCGAATTTCAAATGGTTTGAGCCATCGTCGCCAAATTGACACATCAGCAATTTTTCCTATCCATGGATTGTGATGTTCATGGTTCTTCGATCCAAGACAGAGAAGATCAGGTAAATGCATCTTTTGCTCACCCCACTGTGAAGTGACCCAATTTATTCGATAAGGTGCACGTAACTGATAGTGAAGATGATCGCGAGTCATGTCGACATTGCTTACTTGTTTTCCATCGACCCATAGCTCTTGCCGATTCCGACTGACTCGGATCACTACATGATACCATCGACGAGGTTCTATCTTTTCTCTGTCTTGACAACTGAATGAATAATGTGCTGGGGAGATCATTACTTGGCTGTGAATATTTAAGTCAACATGAAAGCCAAGATGAAGCCATGCATGATTACTTAGATGCGAATCATTCCATGAACCGATTGCTGTTCGCCATCCACCTTCTTGCTGATTCTTGGACCACGCTGATGGTTCAGCCCAAAACCAGATCGACACAGAGTACATATCAGTTTGATATTCAGCTTTGTCATTCACAGGAAAATCAATGAATGATCGACCATCGAAAACGGCACATTTACCCAAGAAACAGTCCTCTATTGTTGGTCGACCAAATATATGATAACGGTCGCCCAAGATGCCACTTGAATCAAGTCCTATATTCTTTATATCGTCAAACCTCCACCATCCGATCAATTGGTCCTTGCTAATACCATTCGTGGAGTACTTGTTGAGAAACCATTCTTTATAAATTATGTCTCGCCAAAGACGGCAAGTACACGAAGCAGTAAGAAGCATTTCGAGAGGTTGAATGAATTGAAAGATAGTCGAAAGAAGTTCAACTGGAAGGTCATTGATTGATAGTCGCTGATCAGCCATATTTTGAGAGAATAAAAACAGAAAAATCTGAAATATAGAATCTGATCAAAACCGAAACGTAATACTATTTTATTTAGTAAAGCCTCCTACCTAAAAAAACCATCTAAGATTTTTCAGGATCAATCAAGCTCATACTTTTTATAGAGATACAACTAGTCTAACTTCAAAACAATGCAACTTTCACCTAATTAAGTCGTTTTTAGAAGAAAAGAGTAAATTTTTATTGCAAAAAGGAGATGTCGCTAAAAACATTACTTGTGTCACATTTTTTAAATTTGATTCTTAAGTTGAAATATTCATGAAATAACACGAAAATGATACATTGAAAAATTCACATCTCAACTTTATATGTTTACTTCACTGATTGAAATTATTTCTGCAAATGCAACAATGTTTTCTCCGGCTTGTTCTACCGTACTTCAAGTGCGGAAAAGTAAAATATATCACAATTTACCAACTACTTATATATCTTATGCGTTCTGCCACTTTTGTTTGAATGTAGGTGCTGTTGTTAGACTTCTACTTTCTTTCTTTTTTTCCGTTTCTTTTTGTTCTCTCTATATATTTCTTGACACGTTGTTTATCGAAGAATAAAAGAAAAATAATAAAATGCTTCAGTTGTTAAAACAATTCCACAAAGAAAAAAGAAACAACACAAACTGCCATGATATTAAAGTTCAATGACCTCATATTGTTTATTTAAGAAAGAACTTGCGATATTATCATCTTCCAAGTCTTCTCAAAAATTATAAATTTCGATTTTTCATTTACATTTAATAAAATTTAGTCTGAAATTTTGTAGTAACAAAAAAACAGATAATTCCGTTAAGTCTATGAAAAGATATCAATCACACATTGATAATATCTCGAAAAAGGTAATTTTATTTCGCTAAAAATTGACTGTTTTGATCTTCTTCAATTTCTCTAGCAATACTTTGACGATTTGAAACGCAGCTGATCTCAAAACATAGAGAATTAAATTCTTTACAAGACTACGTGGAAGCTACCTTTTTCGTCGCTGTTTGCTAAGGCAACAAAAGATTTGCACAAGAAAAATTCAAGTTTTTTAGGATGGGGTAACTCATTACATGAATAGCTGAGGGCAATTATTTTGATGGTGAATTTATCATTACGTCTAGGAGATCACCTAGGTTCATTTACAGATCTTACACATTTTTGTATCAGAAAACGAATCAAGTTGCGAATCTTCTAAACTTGGAATATTAGTCCTTTCTGATTTATTGATGGGGCATCAGGAGTCTTACGTTACATCCACTCTCGAGATCCTATTCTTATAATATTGAATCATATAATATACATTTAAGGTTGACTTACGTTAGTGAAAAATTATCTTTGCAAGCAATATATACAATTTTGTAGAGTTCATCAGAGACTACAAAATCTATTATTTAAATTTTAATCCTTACTAAGACATAATGGCAAAAGATGCTCCTTCTCTAAAAGATTTCATCTGCACATGAATAAATGTGATCCTATGGATAATTTTAATTATTCTTTGTATTAGGAGACTTAAAACATCAAGCTTAAACTGATATGTCACTAGACAAAGAAATTCTCATTTGGGGACATCATTCGTCATAATACTGTGTGAGATGGATACGGTCGCTTCTGGTTTGTTCGTAAATATAGTTCTTTTGTTTGTCGATCAAATTTGAGGTCTGTTCATAAGCGTAGAACTAGTCGACGAACATAAAGATACTCATAAACTCCGTGAAAGTAGTCTATTAATGTATTTCATCATGTGTCTGGTGTAGGAGTGATACTTTAACTTTAAAAACACTTTAAGGAAGGATTAAAGTGTTATCGCTACTCTGTACTTTCATAAATCCATATAAAGCTTTATGAGAATGATATACTCTCAAAAGACGTTTATCTCGTATCTCAATTAAAGAAATAATAAAAATTTATTTCCATTTCTTAATTAAGTGACAAAAAAGGAACTATTTTTAAGTCTCAATAAAATAAAAATATAACAGCCTATTTCTTTATAATATTCTACTACTCTTACAACAAAAAAAGGATAGGTAATTCCGTTACTACTGCAGTATATATTTTATTATGATCACAACGGCGTAGTGAAAGAGTGATATTATCACTATCTTCGGCATGTAATATTCACTTCACTATTCCGTCACCCACTTGTATTCATATCGCACAAAGCATAACATTATATAGAAGAATGCAAAAAAATGAAGAATAAAGAGATGCATATACGTAATATAGACAAAGGAATATCCTCACATAAAATATATCATATAAGAATGATATCATGTGAAAGCATTATGCCTATCGGTACAATTATAACTTAACTTAACGAAAAATGAACAAGGTAGTTTGTATTTTAATCAAAGAAACAAATCAGAATCTATTTCGATCTTAAGTATATTTCATTTTTCAGCCAATAAAAAAATAGTAAAACTTTTATTTTTAGAACGTTCATCTTTGATGAAAACCCAGAAGAAAAGGATATGATTTTTCTAGTAAAATTTGCTTCCGAGTTGCTGAACATATTTTTACCTTGATGTATTTCTTCTTCAATCTATGCTTCAAATCGTACAGATCTACCCCGATGTACACTCATTTCTTCAAAAGAATTACAATCACCAAGCGTTTATTATCTGAAATAGATAAAATTAACAAAAGAAAAATACAATATTTATTCGATATTATTGATAAATATTTCACATACTGATGTGTATACGAATTTTATTTAAAAAGTTAAGCAGATTCCTTGCATAGAAACAAGTGATATTTATATTAATCGACAGGCACAGAGTTATATATTCCCATAGATAAAGGTGAGAAAATACATGAACTATTACATAAAAACAACAAAGATAATGAAGGGAAAGCCAAGAGAACACAAAGAATTAATGTATATAAATAATACTTTTAATACAATTTCATATTATGATACGTTTGATGTGTGTGCCTCAACAACGGTTGCTCTTTATACGGATCGGTATACAGCGTGTACCAAGAGAGGAAGCAATTGATTCTATGAACTTCAGTAGAAAACGAAATCTATCTAATTGATCGAACTGGTAGAATGTATTAAGTCATCTATTTCTTTCTTGGTGTATATTGTATAAGCGAATGAAGAAAAATATTCTATTCTAGTTGATAGTATCACGAATATTTTACTCTCACGTTCTCCACTGTGGCAACTGGGTAACTTTATAGTAAAGATACAGAAGAACGCAAGAGAAAAATATTTACAATATCACCTACTGCTTTTTAGAGAAGAAGAGCTATTCTTACTTGTCTAAAAACTGTGAGATGAGTTGTTATGATTGTTAACGGTTAATTATAATGCTTTTTTCAATATTGTCACGCTATTTTTGTGCATTATATTGGCTGTAACCATGACTAATTGAATTTATTTCCATTCTATTACTAACTCTTTACGAAAACATTTGCTGGAATCATACGAGAAGGACAGAAAGAGAAATAAGGCTAAGGATAAATAAATATCATAATCATTCTCTTTGCTTCTTGTATTACCACATGAAAACGTTTCTTCCGAGTCAATAATGACGAAAACCTACGCGCCAATATTGCCAACTTACGATAAGAGAAATGAAAGATAATAATAGGTTGGAAAAAATCAACTGAAGAAATCAATCAATGAGTCATTGATGATATTTACTAATAATAAAATAATTGCAAGACGTATTTTTAATGGTACATCTATGAATAATCACTCATAAAAAATACAAGACTCTCAAAAAATTATTTCACCTTCATAGATTCGTAGAACTCGTTACACTGATAATTTTAGTAAAAAATTTAAAAATCTACTCAATAAATGACAATATTAAGGTCAAAATAGAGGGAATGATCATCTATTGGTCAGCAACCGGCAGAAATAGCCGAGGTTTTTTGAGTATTTTGACGCTAGATTGTATAATTTTGAATTTTTTTTAAATAAAATAAACAGCGCAATAAGCTCTACAAAATTCCACGGGCGAAACAATTTTTGTGTTTTTCTGAGATTGATTATCACTGATGGAAGTATTATGAAAAATACGATTTGCAAGTATTTCGTTTTTGATCATATATAATGCCAATAATTAGTTATTCGATAAAGAAAAAAGTCTCAATCTATGACGATATGTTAGGTAAGAGATTTATAAAAGATGAGATGTGAGAGAGAAAAAAGCACATTCAGTGCTTTGCAAGAATCGCAAGGGTTTAGTTTACAAGCAACCACTGTAGGTGAATAACCAAAAAATGAAACAGTTGGATCAAGAATAGCCAGGAGTATCTAAAGACTTTTGTGTATGCTTGTTGATTAAATGACGATCAGTTTTAGCTTCGTTCGAATCTATAAATTGCATTTATCAAAATTCAACCGATTTTGTTTTCCATCTTTGTCATATTCTAGTTTGAGAAGAATATATTTGAGTAATTCTGAAAATATAAATGATTGATCAAGATTAATTAAATCTTCGATGATTGGTTCAGAAACCAATACTAGTTGAAGCCAGGTCAATGCTAGTTTAGTAAACAAACTAAAAGAACACAATATTATTTCAAAACTAACACTGTATGTTATAAGCGGATAGATCGCTAAATCCATCTTAATATTTTTTCATAATTTATGCTTTGTGAGCAGTAAAATTTTTTTGTTGAGATTAATAGAAGTATTCAACAAATGGTCTTTGTAGGGATGTCTTTATAGATATAATAACTTGAATAAGTCACAATCATTAATAAAAAAATTAGCTCGGCTGCTCTAGCCGTAACGAAAATATTCAATCTGTTTTTTGTATCATAACTTTTAGGCCATCACGTATGTTTTTTATAGATATGCTGATATAAGTTCTGCTGTCTTTATACTCACACATTGTAAATTTAAAGTCAACTATCAATGGCTGATACTCATACAATAACAAGATGAATAGGAGTGAGAATTTACTAGAAAATGAAAGAGAGGAAGAAAAATCTTGAACAACCCCATACAGATTAAGTATAAGAGAAACAAGAGGCATAAAATAGAAAATATTGCATTGAAATATTCTCGAAGAAAAAATATACATTCAACCATTGAAATTTAAACAAAAATATAGGTGAAACATACATTTATTATCATGATACTTCAATATTACTAAGTAAAAAAATGAACTAAGGTTTCTCTCATGTAATATGAAAATCTGAGCTAAAAGAATCTTAGAAGGGTCGAGTTATCGATTTAAAAAAAAACATTAACATCGGTCTATATATTGTTAATAATTCTATTTCTCGGATTTGCAAAAGGTATTATACATTTGAAACTTTTAGGATATCGACCATTTATATTGTATTACAATTTTAAATGCTTTTGACCTATAGTTGAGTACAGGATTATATTTATTTTTACTTCTGTCCTATTGATTGTAGCAATATTTAGCTCGATATTCTAAAAGTTTCAAGCGTATAATACCCTATGCAAAACTGAAAACTCAGATTTTCACATTATATAGAAAAAAAATCTTAGCTGGTTTCAACTTATATTAGTTGAGATAGCGTTTTTATTAGATGCGCTAGGTCTCAGCTTGAAAGCACTCCTTTATAAAAAAAAAAAGGTTTACTTAGATATTAATTATCTAATCTAGCAAAAATATTTTTATTACTGGAAATCTCGAAATTAATTGAGTAAATATAAATTTTATTTAACAAATTATGACACGGTAACATTTACAATTAGTCTGTGAAACTTTATCGTATAGTCTGCAACACAATACATTTCTCTAATAGAAAAATGTTTTAATGAGAAATTAATGCAAAAATATTCCGTAGGTAATTCTTGTGAAAGCTTTTATTTTTTTGGAAAGGTAGTTTATTGTCTTTCAGTAATACATTATGAAAAAGAATGTTACATAAAAATAAGTAATAGTAGTTTATTGATTAAGAAAACAACAAAGTGAACATAAAGACTAAAAGTTTTAATAATTTAATGATAGAATAAATAGAATAAAATTTATATGAAAATAGTTTAATAGTTATACGTTGTAATCCAATCATTGTTTAAACATAGTATATATTTGCATTGATAAACATACAAGTATGAAAGTAGTGACATATTGTATTGGATCAAATAAAGCATTAGCTACACTTGCAGCTGCACATGTAGAATTTGTAGTACCATTAACTAAGCCACATGTTGTATTATATTGTGATGCACACAATGAAGTGGTACAGTTAGAGCAAGTTGATACTGAAATATTGCCTACAATAGAAGCATTGCAACTAGTACTACTGCAACAAAAACAATAGCATGTTGCACCATTGACATAATATATATTAGTCACGGTTACGAATATAACTAAGGTACAGAATGCAAGAAAATACATGATTTATTTTGCAAGAAGATTGAGTTTTCTGAATAATTGCTTGACTATTTATACTTTTTTTTATTCATTTCTATAATAGATTTTTTTAAAAAAAAAGAAAATCGATTTTAGTTAGAGGGAACATTTTCATAGATTCTATTTTTTTATGTTCATAAGAAAACTATTTTTAATGATTTGTGTTCTTTGTGATAGAAAAACAAGAAAATATTTATCCATTAGTCGTGTCTATAACAACAAATGCTTTCGGCATCTCTCTATTCATGTTTAAAGAAACATATCACAAATATACATTAGTTTTTCGTAACTGTTCAATAGGTTATTCATGATGAATTATTTACAATTGTACTTTGCTTAGATCTTTTATTTATCATTCAATTTATACATTATTATGAGTATTTTAAATTTTTTTGAATAAATTATGATTTAGTTATCAGATCATTATTATAATTTAATTTAATAGATTTATTTTGATAAAATAAGCATGATGATGATCTATATGAATAGAAATAGAATAAAATAATAATATTAATTTAAATATATATATATATATATTACTGTTGTTTTATTGGTAAATTAGTCTGATGTGACATAGTTAAATTATCCAATGATATTGTCATATATTTTTTATTGCTATTTTCATTTCTTGTTTTTGATATATGACAATAAATGTCTTGAATAATTGATGTATGAAATTGAGTTAGTAAAATACAGCACCTTTTAATAAAAATATCAACATCTACAGTTGTATAAGGTGGAAAAATTGTAACTAAAATATTATAAAATATAATATAAAAGAGAAATTAAAATAAAAAAAGACGATTTACAATAAAGATTAATTCGATGTAATGTTTCCATCATATTAGAATAAAGTAATGGAACAGATTTTAAATGATGTATTATTTTTATTAGAATTGATTTTGATAATTCCATTTGACCCATTTCTTTAATTGTTGCAATAATACGCCAACTATTAATACAAAATAAAAATATATTTTCTCTATCGAATAGATTTTGCTACAAGTCTAAACAATGCTATATCTAATAAAAAAAAATTATTTCTACTTACTCTGCTAAATATGCATCATTCGAATAAATACATTTATAAAAATTCATATCAAGTAATGGTATTCGTCGCAATATATGAAATTGTAATCTATCTATGATATATATATAATTTTATATTTAAAAAAAAAGCAAGATATAAAAAAGTACTTGATTGTAAATAAGTAATACGCAGATTATATAATCTTAATTTATATTTTGCGTAGAATCGTAATTGTTGGACTTCTTCCTATGTAAAACAAAAATGAATATTATCTTTTTAATATAATTTATACTTTAGATAATAAATTTTTATCATCTTTATCATCATCTAAACATGATTTTAACATTAAATTATCAAAATTAATATAAATCATAGAAGAATATCTATAAATAAATAAAATAGATATTAAACAATTCAAAGTTTATTTATTTACTTATATAATAAACCATTTTCTGGTAAAATTAATGAAATTCCTTTTAATTGTATTGTCATATCAAATATTTTTTCTTGAGAAAGATCTTGTTCCATTTCTTCAATTGTTCTTTGTTTTATTCTATATAATATAAAGAAGAATAACATATTGTTTAATATATATTTATTTAATAAACAAACTCTGGTAATATAGATGAAAATTTATCATTATTTGGATCGAAACATTCAACAATTTGATTAATCGTTGGCTAGAATAAACATAAATAATATAAAACAAAAAGTCAATATTTTTACTTACAGCATCATAAGAAATTTTTATTGGTTCAATAATTAAATAAAGACGATAATCGGATTTTTTATCTATTGGAGATAATTCGAATTCAATATGTATTAATGGAAGAGATGATGTTGAAAATGCTGTTACTAATAATGGTCGATATTGATTAGAATTTTGCATACCATATAAAGAAAATGATTCAAGATCAATTAGAAATCTAAATAATAAAATAAAATTTATATAAATAAATAATATAATTATTATTTATACAAAACATTTGATGAAACAGCACGTCGTTTAAAATCTATTCGAGCATTAAGAATTTTAATTGGACAAAGAATTTCATTATCTCTTAAACGAAATTTATTATTCATTTGTGGTAATGATAAATTCAATGCAAGATTATGAACTTTTATTTTAATATCAATATTTGGTGACTATAATAAAATAAATTATTTTTATTTAATTATTATAAAATATAATTTACATCTTCAGAAAAAAAATCTCCAATACTTGTAGTTGGACTAGATACGGATGATTTTCGACGTTCTAAAATAGTATAATTTAAATTATTTAGAATGATCCAAAAATATCATTCTAGATGAAGATCATGTCTTTATATCCAACGAACTCTACAAGTTAATATATCTAGTTTTTCATTTTCGAATTTTTGAATCATCATAAGTATGTAAACGTTCTATTCGAATAGTATTTACCTTCTTTCGAATGACTTTTTGTTTTCCACCAAGAATTCCACCATTTATGATTATTATTATTAGTAGTAGTTATTGGAGAAGTTGGTGTTCGATTGATTCTTATTTGATGATGATGATGGTGATGATGATAACGATGATGATGATGACTATAATGACGATGATGATTATGATGTTGTCCTCCTTCTTTAATTAATAAAGATGGATTTGTTTCTATCTCAACACTATGGCGAATATAAGCAAGATTAAACACATCTAATTTCGACTCGAGGTACTGTTAATATTAAATAAAAAGAAATATATTATAAAAATCAAATAAATCTTACTTTAACACGTTCTTTTTGTTCTAATGTTAATTCCGTCATATCTAATGCTTGTTGTAATTGTAATTCACGATATTCTCGACAACGATCTTTCAAATAAAAATAAACTAAATTTAATAATTTTATTTTAACAAAAAGTAATCATACCATAAATTTTACTATAATTTTGAAATTTAATAAAATCAAGTAAATCAGAAAATTGTTTTGGATCAATATTAAGACTTATTTCTTCTATTTGAATATCAATATCATATGCTGGACGTTCAAAATTATATTCTCCTGGTTGTAATATTATTGTTAAATCAATAATAAGATTAACTGGATAAAGAACTATTCAATATAAATAAGAAAAAATAAATAAAAAAAATTTAATTTATAGAAAATATACAAACTGTAATTCATTTCATCACTTTTTGGTATATAAGTATTAGTAGCTATTTTTGATTTTAAATCTTTCTAAAATATAAAGATTAGATTTAATAGAATTCTAAACCTAGAAATCTCTTCTAATAAGTCCAATGAAAATATAATATACTAACCACAACATCATCAAATAACATATTAATTCTTGATTTACATTTCGTATTCCAATAGAGTGAAAATCCACGAATTTCTTTCATCTATAATAATTTATATAATTAAATAAATAAAAAAACCAACAAACGGAAAATTTAACTTTAAATATCACAAGAGTATTTTCTTTAATTCTTCCAATTGATCTATTATTTGTTGTTGTCTAAAATAATTATTTATTTTATTAAAAAAAACAAACATATTTTAAAATCTTACAGTCATTGTTAGATAATGTATAGTAAGACCAAATGAAAATGGATGTCCTAATTTAGTTGTTGATATTGTTTCATAACTAATATGTAAATTTTGAATAATTATTTCAAGATTTTGCATTATTTGTAATCTCATTCGTTCAATAAATGTTGTATCTTTCTCATCAAGTTTTTTATTATCTATTGTTTTTTTTGTATAGATTATTAATTAAATAAAAAAAATATACATATAAAGATACATTAAATAAATAGTTACTAACTTAATATTGCTTTTCTTAAATTATCAACTTTTCGTTGTACACGTCGCATTTTATCATCATAATATTCAGTAAAATCTCGATCAATTTCTAAATTAGATCAGAAGACTTTTTCGGAATCCTAATATTAGTAACGAGTATGTACTAATTATTATTGATTTGTTATGTTCTTTGTCTATTCTATAATGACATGAATTTCCTCCTTTTTTTTCATATTCTACTATCGTAAATATTTTCCCGGTTTGTTATTCTTCTGTTCTTTTCCTGTTTAATAAAAACTTTTCTTTGATTTCTCGGAAATATCTAATGAGTATTAGAATTATATATACGTACAAGTTTCAAGTTCTTTTTTTTATTATCTCGTTCAATTATAAAATTAAGAATAAGCATGCACATGCACGAAATAGCATATTAATATTTATACTTGATTCAGCTGTTGATATAAATATGATTTTGTATAACTAACATGTATGCTTATCTTATAGTATATATTTGTTGAAGAAAGAAAGAAAGAAAAAAAAAATCTATTCTTGTTTTGTATTCAATATGTCAAAGTCGATAAATTTTGAAGAAAATAAAAATGATTTATTTACCATTTTTTGGTACGATTAACATATAAAAACCATCGATATAAACTTTTGTTGGATTATTATAAAGATTTTTCCATGATATTATCAGTGTTAATTTTTCTATTTAAAAAGAAAAAAATAATTTCTTTTATATATGAAATAAATCTAATTAAACATACCGATATAACCGGTAGCTACAGTTACAGGAAGACTAAGATCTGCCTAAAATAATATAAATATAAAATATTTTCTTTTATCGTATTAATAAACGAACTAATGCTTCAGGTTTTAAATGAAGTTTTTCTAAGCAAACATGTCCTGTATATAAAATAAAACATAAGAAATATACAAATTCTTTAATAAAATTTTACCATTTTTAAAATCAAGTTTTAGTTTTTCATAATCTAATTGTTCGATATAATCTTTCAAGTATTTATTTATAATATATCGTACAAGATTTTTCAATACCATCTTGTTAAATTTTATGATGAAGCTATACCTTTTCTTTCTTCATACTATTTTATTTGATAGAAATAAATATATATATATATGATTGCCAATGTAAAAGAGCGTAGAAAGAAAAAAAAAAGGAGAGTTAATATGAATAATGCTTTATTCCTCACGTTTCTTTTTTCTTTCCTACATTGATAACTATATTTTTCTTTGCAAGGTTAGCAAATGTTAGAGTAGAATAAAGAAAAAGTAATAATGAAAACAATGAAATTTACTTTTTAATAAATGGAAAAGAAAAAGAAATAAAATATATTTTTGTTTTACTTAAAGAATAGAAAATGAAAAAATATTATTGATAAATTATTCTTAATACAAAATCGATCGTAAATAATCTACAGGAATTCGAAATTCACATTATCTATCCATATTATCACCTTATCACATAGGATTAATGATTAAATTCGTACATTCCTCAATGCGGAAACTCATAGGTCGGTTATATGTGTATCATCATCAATAAACATTGAACAGTATTAAACCTTGATCGAGTTTTAAAACATCCTTTTTTTTTCATTGTGAACGTAAAGAAAAGAATTCTAAACTTGAGTATGAAATAATATGACATTTAATAGGATTAGTTCAGGTGATAAATGTATGAAGAAATTACATTTACAGAAAAAACAAATTTGTCAATTAGGAAACTTTGTAAGACGAATTTTTTTCGTTCTCATTTTGTCCCATGCAGAGAAAATTCGAATATTAAACATACTTCCATTTCGTTAAAAAAGGTTTTAGTAATAATTGACTTCTTATCTAAACTGAAATTTCCAAGGAAAAACTGAAATAAAACATTCGTTTTATGTTGTAATTTCATGGATAACTCATAAGTTTCTCACTTTAATAATTGGAATAAAGAAAAAAAATTTTATGTCTAAAAATGATTAAACGTGTATGTGAAACACTGCATAAGCTCAGACAATAATGACATCTGTCTCTATACAGTGTGCTTTTTTCTTGTTCTGTTCTCGCTGAATGAAATATCTATGAGTCACATGGGACAAAATTACGATATGGTTTTTTCCAACGCCTGTAGTCCTGATTTTTTAAACTTCTTCTCACGCAGAAATATCCAACATGTTTTTTGTATAAAAATATGTGGTGGATAGTAGTTATTTATCATTTACACTATTCTACAATCTCATAAACATGCCAAATAATGAGACTATGCAAGTGGACGTTTTACCAAACCAATCAATTTTACAGAGTTGTTTATCTACGGTCGATTTCATTAAACAGAGCAAAGAGAATCGTTCTCAACTTAAACTTTCAATAAATCATCATACAATACAAAATACAAAGTCTTCAACAAAATCATTTAAACTTAATGAATTAAATTCTATTCAAACAGCACGTAAAGAAAGTTTTTCAAATTGGCCACATATTATTCCTAATTGTGAAGTTATGTCATTAAATGGTTGGTTTTATTGCAATGTATCTGATAGAGTTGTTTGTATATATTGTAATACAATTTGTCATAGTTGGACAGATACAGATGATCCATATGAAGTTCATTTACGACTTGCACCAGAATGTCCATTTGTTCTTTCATTATCATCATCATTATTAAAAAATTCACCTCTAGTAAATAATAATAATCTTATTAAAAATTTAAATCCACGTCATCCAACAATGTGTGAAATATCTTGTCGAGAAAAAACATTTAATCATAATTCTTGGACACAAACTTCACCATCAATTGATGATTTAGTTCATGCTGGATTTTTTTATACAGGTAATGGAAATACAGTTACGTGTTTTTATTGTAATGGAACATTACATCAATGGGGTATTAATGATAGTCCAAAAATTGAACATGCTAGATGGTTTCCTGATTGTATTTATGCTAAACATTTATGTGGCGATAAACTTCATGCAAAAATTCAATTAAGAAAAAAAGAACTTTCTAGTAAAAAAAATAATCATAATAATATTGATAAAGAAACATTAATGCGTCTTGTTAATGCAAGACTTGATCTACCTATTGTTGAACGTCTTCGTACACAATATAAATTGTCAGTTATTAAACATTGTATTGAAAATCAATTGAGAATTAATAATGATGATTTTACATCAGATAATGATTTAACAATGGCTTGTTTTATTCTACAAAAGCAAATTGATGCTATTCAAGGTAATCCAGATAAATTAATAATTCCTTCACAAAATCAAAAAGTAAATAATTTACCTGAACAATCACATAAAAAAATAGAAGAATGTGTTATATGTCTTACAGAAGAAAGACAATTAGCTTGTATGCCTTGTGGGCATTTCTGTGTTTGTGTACCCTGTGGGTATGCACTTCGTTCATGTCCTATGTGTCGACAATCAATTCAGTCTTTTGTTCGAATTTATTCATAAATTTTATTTTTGTTATGTTAGTTTTTCTTTCTAATAGGCAAATTGATATTTGTTAATTAATGAATTCGTTAATTTTGTTTATAGAATAATCTATTACATTATATATGTAAATATTAATCGTTGAGAGACGACAAAATTGTTTAATATATTTTTGATAAATAATAAAAAAAACGTTTTTCAAATAATGAAATATTCATGCATTGCATATTGGATATTTCCAAATGTTCCTTTTTTTGCCATATTAGGTATTTTCCAACATACTCGATGGGTTAAAATGATTGCAACATTCAATATTTTGGGAATATATCCCTCATA
>JAJEKB010021931.1:1093974-1104149 GCA_022393335.1 Macrotrachela quadricornifera | reverse complement strand
TGATAGTTCAATAATATGTATTAGTTTATTTCGCTTGACTTTACTATTGTTTTTTCAAAATAAAATCGATCATTCTTATCATAAATATGTTTAATATTAATTAATCTTTGTTGATGTATATGATAATAAACATTCATCCAATTCGGTACATCTCTATCAATATAATTAATATATGAATATTTTGTTGAATCATTATAAATAGTCAAATATATTTTATTTAACCAATTTATTTGTTCTTTTTCATGTTGTTTATAATTAGGAAAAATTGTAAATTGAATACCAAATTTAAAATGTCTATGTGGAAATGCTGTTTCATTAACTGGAATTGTACTTAAATATCCATCCCAAGGACTAAATCCAATACTGATTTGACCATCACCTAATGTTAATTGATCGATAAATTGATCAAGACTATAACTACTTATTGGTTGATTATAAAATAAATGTTTCGCTTTAAAATAATATGTTGGATATGTTAAATGATCAAGCATTAATTGTTGATGATTATTATTATCATTTTCAATTCCTGATGATTTATAAACAAATGTTAACCAATCTTGTTTAGACAAATCAATTTTATATGGAGCTGGTAACATTGCCAATATTAATGATATAGTTTTATTAAATTCTTCTAATTCAGTACCAAAATAAAGTATTGAAATTTCTACATTAATCTTTCGTACAAACATTAACAAAACAAGATTATTATTAAAATTTGTAATTTTGTCATTAAATAATAATGATTGATATTGTTGTATTACTAATTTTGTTACATTTGGATACCATATAGATGTAAAACTTCTAACGAATGATGGAGGTTTAATTAATTGAAATTTAAATTCTGTTACAATAACAAATAAACCTCCACCAGCACCACGTAATGCCCAATATAATTCTGGTTCATGAGTTTTATTTATTATTAATAATTCACCTAAAAAAAATATTTAATCTACATGTATCAACAAAATTAATAAAACTATAGATATAGATTATTTTCACAGCCTTACGCTACCAGACTACATTATCAGATTTGAAGTCCGCTGTTTTTCCCTTGGAAACTGTGTAATAATCTAATTAAACAATGAAGAGTAAAGAAAATACTGTTAAACTAGAGTATGACAACATAACTAAACAAAAATAACATTAGTTTAGGAGGGGATTAGAAGTGTAGAAGATAAGACATCTGATTTTTAAATGTTGAAAAATCGATTTGCCCAAAATCGATGTGGTATTCGAGGATTATGAGAAAATCTTCAACAGATGATACGTAATATATGTTTTGAAAAGCAAAGATTTTCATCAATCAAACAAAAACTTAAATGAAAAAACCTGAAACTCTTCTAAAATGTAAATGGTTTTTATATGTTCTGAATTTGGTTTCTGTTCGAGAAAGATAATGTAACTAAAATATATTTACCTTGAGCATTAACAGCTTTCATTTCCAAAATATTATCAGATAATAATCCATACAATCGACTAAGATAACCATAACCACCACCAAGTGCATGACCTGCAAGTCCTACCCATGCACAGCTACCAGCATTAATCGTATAATTATATTGAAATGTTTTGTAATAAATTGGACCAAGTCTTGCACCAGCACCAAATGTACCAGTTCCATCATATTGATTAATATTAATGTAATTAATTGCTTCCATGTTAATAACAATATTGTTATACGTTGAACCTAAACCATAGCCTTCATAACTATGACCTCCACTTATGGCATTTACAATATAATTTAATTTTGCTGCACATTTTATTACCTTTTGTATATCGCTACTGTCCATTACATAAATAATAACAGCAGGAAAATGAGAAATTCGACCTCCACGAATACTCGACAATTCATTAATACTGAAATGATCACATTGATATTGAGAACTATTTTGATTTGCTAAAGTGTTACATGGATAAATAGTACGTATTGATAATGGTAATGATGTTGAAAGACATATATGTAAATCATCATTGCTAATTCTTGCAAATTCATCATTAATACCATAATTTGCTGTAGTAAAGATGATTTGAAAAACATACACCAACAAAATGAAGAACAAATTCGTGACAAATTTAACCATTATAGTCTAGAAAAATGAACCCCACTCAAATTATCTATACGTGTTTCGGTAATTTTCACGAAGATAAACATCTATTATACACAACGTGAAAGAATGATAATATCAGAATCACAAAGAGAGAGAGTGAATACATATCATATAATAAAAGAATACAGAATGGAAAACAACATATATATTGTGAGAGAGGAGAACGCAAAAGTGATATATGTATGTCGTATCGAAGTTATTTTAGATCAACTGAATATTAAACAACTGATGATATTTAAAACATATACTTATAGTCAATTTTACAATTTTAAATCATAAATATATTTTTTTGAATAAATAAAATAGTTCGTTTTGTTAACACTGTATGATGATCATAAACCTTTTCAAATAATGTAAAGTTTTCTAGCTAATTAGGTACATCTTCAGGACATGTGGTCTTCATTCATACGGCTCTTATCATATCATTATAACAATTTCCACTATTTATCATGAATTTTGGCCTTCTTTTTGACATAAAATGTTAATAACACTTGTAGAAATAAGCTGAAGATCTAACGAAAATTGAGAGAAAAAGACAAAATCAATATAGAACGGTAGCAGAGAATGAAAAAAAACCGTCGAAATATGGTTTTCTTCTAGTAAAATCAAAATATATTGTGTATTACAAAAGGTTGATTCAACTATTTTAATACATTCAATAAATGTTATCGATATTAGGCTAACATACTTCATCTTCAATACGATAAACATGAAAAGTTTCGGAGAACTACTCTCTAAATTGTAAAATTGACTTTAAGTATATGTTTTTACTTATATATAATCAGTTATTTGATATTTAGTTGATCAAAAATAACTTCGTCGACCGGTGTAACTTCGATGCGACAAACTAGGATAAGAAATTCCTATTTATTGTCTAATGAGACTAGTTGATTTTTTTTCAATATAATAAACTGTTGCTATTCTCAAACAACAACTACAAATAATCATTCATCATTTTTACATCAATCACCTTTTTCTGTAATTTTCTAGATTTTCTCTCAAGATAATAAGGATGGTTTGTTCTTGTTTTTTAAACATTGGAGAATGAAAATAGCCGTTCTATATTATCAAAACCAAAACATGATTCTAGTTCCGTATGTAATGCTGAACTGTCAAGTGCACCTGAATAAATACCAAAAGTACGGGTACTATATGTATCAAATGCTGAGCCAGCTACATGCAATACTTGAGCCTTATCACCAATGATGGCAGCTAATGCTTGAGCATACGTTGCCGAACATGATTTGCTTGCAATGTATCTTTATCATCATTGGAAAGCAATCCTAATTGATATTTCTTGCTCAATTTTGCTAGAACTTCTGTAGTACCAGTACGTGGTTCTAGATTAGCTTATACAGACATCAAAGAATTGAATGTATCACTACCTTCGGGTACCACATTTGATCAACCGAACGAAACTAAGACTTTTATTAGCAATAAATGAATGATTCAATGAAAAGGTTAATGAGTTAATGATGATGAAAATGACTTCCCAAAATATGATACATATGCATCAAGTCAGTTCATCATAAATTTCTCGATATCATTCGATGACAATAACGGTAAAATTGCAGCAATATTATGATGTAATGAATATTCAGTTGACATCATATAAATCAAATGTCAACACTCGTAGTGCAAAAACATTTAAAGATGAACAAGATACAGCAGCAGAAGAGTTGCTGACTTTTGCTTTTATCGATTGAGGATTGATGTATAGCCTTGAGTAACGCCTGAAGAACATAGAAATAAGCAAAATGAATATAATAGCAGGAATATTAGAATAACTAAATGCACATGCTATTTACTTTCGTTTTCAACATATAATGCGAAGCTATTAGTAACACAGTGATTAAAATGGAACAAAAAATGACTACATCATGAAGACAATGCAATGGGTACATTTTTTTGTTTTCAAAGTGTAATTTGTATATAGAAATGACATATGAATTAAAACAAAAACAATGTGATAGTAGTAGCTCATTATCTTCACGAAACGACAATGAAACTTTTTCATATGTAAAACAGATAAAGACATAATGAAAAGTCAAAAAATATAAATCGCTTTCAAAAATCAATCATATTTTCTATTGTTAAAGGATTTGAAATAGAATAGTGGAAGAAATTGATTAAATAATTCATTATTATTTTTTTCCTTTCTTTTATCCAAATATTAATTTATTTTAATCTTCACAGACGCTTTCGATACCTGATTTTTCAAAATTATTTGACGTTATAAAGAAAATTTGTTATATATAATATTAGACAAAAATGAGTTCTATTTATTTTCGATGACCAATCAATTCGTCGTATACAAGTTTACGGTATATTAATGACCAGTAGAGAGAGAGAGAGTTAACCTAATCCGTTACTTTGTCTATCACTCATTTTAAGTGTTACATAAACTATGTTGATCAGCCCGCAAAGTACGAGGATTCGCTTCACTTTAGACTTTGGAAATCAATATTTCATAGTAAAAAAAACGCTTTGATTATGTTCAAAATTTTTGTCTTGTTGTCTGGAGATATTCGAAAGTAAAAAATAAAACGCGAATAATAGTTCCACAATGGCGTCAGTTAATTCAAGTTCAGTAAAGTTGATTGAATCATCAAGATTCTTGAGTTGTTTGTAACAGTTAATGTATTCATTTTTTGTTACTTTATCTGATAGACAAGTGCATTTGAATTATTGAAGAGAAACGAATAATATTTGATGAAAAGAAGTATTCTAAACCTGTTTACTGGCTTACGTCATATAAGTTATGTCGATACTTTATTTTGATTGGATGTTTGATTGTTCATGATTTTATTGAATACAGTTACTATTAAATCATTTGTGCACTCAATAGAATCTAATATAATCAATAATTTGTATGCGAACAATTCAAAGAATAGAGAGAATGATAAAATAACCGAAAATAACAGCAAACTATTGTAATTGAGAATAGAAAAAACGTCTACAAATAAAAATTTTATTCTTTCTTAAGTGTTTGCTCACGGTTATTAATCGATGGATATCTATTGAGTTCTTAGTTGAATTCATTTGAATTTAAAATTTTATTGCAATACAAGGACAGGTGAAAGCTATAATGGTAAACGAGCAAATCGTTTATCAGTCGGATACACCGAGCGATTTATTAAAAAAAAGAGAAAAAAATGACAGTTTATTCAAATATGGTATGTGTGATGTTAGAGAAGAACAGTTCTACTGTTGCATCGTACAATGAGATCACCAATCTCTATAGAAGTTGCTAAGATCCTGATTTTTTTTGTATCTGAATGAAGATGAGTGGTAAGAGGAAACAATAAATATTTATAAATATCCTTCTAAAAATTGTTGTTTGTTTATTTTTTGTTCCTTATCTAAACCAAACATAGTAAAGATTTCTGTAGCAACTGCCTCTGAATTCATATCGTCTGTTTCACCAGGAGCGTCAAGTTTGTCCTCGAAAAAAAAATAAACAATTAGATTTCATCTAGCGTTGTATCAAGAAAAAAGAAGAGGTAGTCTTACTATTGTCTCCAAGAAGTGCATCATCTTTTCATAACTAATATGACCATCACCTGATGTATCCAGGCAAAAAATAAAAAATATGATGAAAAAAAAACACTTGAATAATCAAGTACAATGAATCTTTCATTATGAAAATACTTTTTGATTATATTCACTCAGTTTAACCATTTGAAAAGAAACTTACATTGTAAACGCAAGTTCTAGTTCACTGTCAAGATCTTTCTTATTCTCCATACCAATAATCAATACAAATTCACTAAAATCGATTGAACCATTATGATTCTTATCAAACACTATAAATATCACACTAGAACAATATGAAACATTATGATTTTTTTATTGCATACATCATATATATCACGTATTTCTAAAGACGGCAAAGAAAAGTTTGACATTATAATCATCTCTCAATTCTACTTACCATCTTCGCTAAGTTTAGAATTAGCTTTGAGTACAGCAATTTCTACCAATACAACAGTTTTATTACATTAATCATAATGAATAAATAGTAGAAGCACTAACCATCATTACGAAGCTCATCCGATACTCTCTTCTTGGAAAGTAGGCTACCCATAACTTTGATAAATACAGTTACTATTAGGTAAAAAGAGTGAATACCTGAAAAGCAATTTGAACGTAAACCATTGATAAATCTTTAAGGTTGCAGCGGCTATTTGTGACATATTCTATATGTTGTTGTTGGCATTATTGGTCATGCTAAATGAGATGATCTTCACAGGTAAATAGACGATATTTATAGAATTAGAAGACAAAAAACAGAAACATGAAAAAGAACAGTGTGATATTCATATATGGGATGTGAAGACATGAGAAGAGAGAATGAATAATATAATTGGATGCGAAGACATGATTCACGCGGAGTTGTCAAAATACATATGCAAGTTGTTTTTACCTCCAGCGAATCACACTGTTAGGGCCGCTCTCACCGAAATCAATTATATTCAAAGATTTGCGTGAAATCAAGTTAAAGAGCAGAAAGAATAGAGAAAAAAAACGAAATGTGACTGCACATTGACTTAATTGACGATAAAGGCGAAAAACAAGGCATATATAGCTTGCCATGGCTTTCTTTCTTGAATAGTACAACATGATGCAAAAAAAATTATATTCTTGTCTCACTGGAGTTGCGAAATGGAATATGGAGCTCGACATATTGACTAACAGGAAATCGTCAAAAATTGCTCACGAAGGAACTTACTT
This sequence comes from Macrotrachela quadricornifera, assembly GCA_022393335.1. Taxonomy (NCBI): domain Eukaryota; kingdom Metazoa; phylum Rotifera; class Eurotatoria; order Philodinida; family Philodinidae; genus Macrotrachela; species Macrotrachela quadricornifera. The sequence goes on along the minus strand of JAJEKB010021931.1, from coordinate 1,097,307 downwards.
CGATGATTGAGCCACGTAAATCCCATCTTTTGACGATAAGTAGACCTTGATGAAGTATGCGAAAGCGTGAAAAGGATCTGTATTCTCAAGCTGTTAGGTCTGAGATATCGAAGTTTCAAGATATGCTTATAAAGAAGAGGGAAGTGAATTGATAAAAGATTATTTTCCGTAGTACAGTAGACACGAAAATTTTTTCAGTCTCATACACTGCTTGTTCGAACTATTGTAGATTCGGAGTTAAGTCAACTTATCAATAGCATTTCTATTTGTTGTTACTCAAAACATGAATCACTCAAAATCCTCCATTTTTTCTGATACTATAACAAACCATAAAATAATGCTTGATGGATGGATGAGGACAGCACTCTATCTATTGTACTATTTTTCTTTTTCTTCACTGACGTGTCATCGTGTCTTATTGCCTTCTGCTCTGTGGAACGCTTCTGTCGTCAAGAATACTGTCACAAACTGTGAATGCGTAGTGGGTTGGAATTCTGTATACACTATGGAAAAACAGTTGAATTACAGTAGCAAATAGCTGCAATGATGAGTATCGAAGCGATCATGATTGATTTTTTTCATGCCTAGAAAACTCACTAAATGGTTTTGGCTTTGAAACATATTTTTTCAATGTTCATTCTCTTTTAGATATCAATATTATGTTATTTCTATTTCTGCTCTTCTTAATTCTTTACTCATGAGTGGCAAACATTAGAAAATACTGAGAATCTGAAAATAAGTAAAGTCGATCGTACTAATTTCGACTTTGCTGAAGAGCATTGTGATCTGGCTTGATAGTTCTCTTGTGTGGGATCTAATAATTGGTGGTGTATTAAGCTGGAGATTCCGTATAGTTGAGCGTTTAGGCAATATGATTCACGAGAGTAATTGTTTGTTTGGGAATATCCAATTAAGACAACGACATACTTTGCTCATTTTCTTCCTGACATATAACTAAAATTTCAATCATATTAACTTATGCTTCAGACCATCTTTTGCGGCTGTTTATGGAGAAGAGAAACGGGCAGATCTTGATCTTCTTCTATCTTGAATTGAATTCAATTTTCGGTTAAAAATCTGATTCTAACATGAAACTTCAAATTAAAAAGATTAGTTGCACTTTTCCATTCTAAAGGACAGGAGTAGATATATGTTTGCGATAATAACTTGTAATAAAATCACAAAAGTATTCTATATCCAATACATTGTGGCTTTGTTAACAATAGTGTCTGAAGTTCAGGTATCGCAATATGCAATCTGTGGTAGCAATATGAGAATGAGGATTTGTTTTAAGATATTAAATCATTTTCAATCAATCTCTTTTACACACTTGAACTATTCATACGAGGAAACATTCCCAGATGTTCCGCTCCAATTTCATTTATTCATGCATTATTCGATAGAGAACCTCAAATGTATAAAAAGATACAAGGGATATCGGCCGACGGCTCTATCTGCGGAAGTGTGACCAGTTTTCAAACAAGACCAAAAATAATATTCAAGATTATATTCAGATTTCTCTTGAGATGATGCATTCAACTATAATAAATTCGATTTTTGTGGAATAATCGCAGACGTAATAGAGCATTGTATTGGATAGTGGATGAAGAGTCAGAGCAATTATTAAGCTGGATTTGCATCGAAACTGAAATCGAATTTATTATAATTGAATGGATCATCTCAAGAGGAATTCAGATACAATCTTGAATTTTATTTTTAGTCCTGTTTTAGTGATATAGACGGCAAAAAATAATTTATTAAAATTGTATCAGAAAAACAATTTTTTTCGAAAATATTTTGTTTTCTACCATAAAAAGTATTTTGAATTCATCTCAGTAAAAATGAAAACTTGTTCAGCAAGCTTTTTTTATCAAAATGCCGAGAATTAAAGTTTTACAAACATTAAAAATTTCATCGAAATCGGCAATTACTATAGTCTCTGTGGTGAATTCTTCTAGAAATATTCTGTTGTATACCATCGTCTATAGAAGCGAAACTACATTATACATAAATTTTGAAGGAAACGATCGGAGTCCAAATGCTTTCAGAGTTTTAGCTAGGACATTAATGTAGTATTTATGGACAAAAATTCATTGTAATCCATGGGATATATCTGAAGAGGTTCCCTCATGAGTTGGCCATCCGAGAAATATATTCAACTATTTTCCAACGAGAAAATGGAGATTTTAAAACTTTATTTATTCTTGAGATCTGAATAGAATTTAGCAAGCATCATTACAAATCGCGAATACATACATTTGCAGACATGAAGAATATTTCAGCAGTACTTTTCCATATAGTATCGTATTGCTTGATCCTTCTTAGTTTCATCTATTAGAAATAGTGTGGAAGAAATGGAGATGGAAAAGCAATTTGTAGAATCTTCTTTTGCTCTTTGCTTAATTTCATTATATATTTTAAGGATAAACCTTTATTTGATTTTGAGAAAGATTTGTCTTTTACAGTTATTTCTTCGAACATTTTTTTCTCTCAAAATTGAGGTTGAATGATAAATGAAACGAGAAATGGTAGAAAATCCAAATGATCATACGTAGAAATTAACTAATTGTTACCATAGAGAGGCGCTTGTTCACATTGTCTATAAGACTCTTTAAATATTGTTTCAGCAATCGATTGATAAATAATTTTTCATTAAATAAGTTGCTAAAATAAGTCTATTGATTATGTCATATGAAAGGAACGTGGTACGACATTTGTGCGCGCAATTCTTTCGCGCAAAAACATTGTTTTTTCTGTTATTTTTCTATTATCGGATAAATTAAACCTGTCATTATAAATAAAAGAATAGTGTACTGTTTTGTATTACTGAATTATTTAATATGGATAAAAAGAAATTTTAGGATTATAGGATTAATCAAGATTATAAAATAAGCATAATTGACAAATAGATGGGATAAAATAAGATGGAGCAACCCAAAAATAAATATAAACACATGGTATGTGTTCATATCAATTATTCTGACAAATTTTTTAAACTAAAAATCTGTCTCATCAAGTCAATTAAAGCAAACGGTCAACTCCTTCTCGATGGTTTTCATTATCATTGAGATAGGTTAGTGTGGTGTTGTGATTAAAAAAATTGCAATGATTGTGGTTATTATGATGGTAGTATATTAAAAATATGTCAAGATCATATATGTCTAGCATCAAATTCAGATGAAGTTGTAAAAGGTTTACCCAGGTCAATGTTGCCTGGCCGTAAACGACCGTACACCTATCAAATACGGCAGAAAACGGCCGCTGTTCACGGTAACTGTTTACAACCATCATATACGATGCTTTACGCTATATTACGATAATAGTAAACTATAG